>KL198081.1:227940-246597 GCA_000697705.1 Botryobasidium botryosum FD-172 SS1
AGGGCCACACTAGCTCAGTCAGATCAGTTGCCTTCTCCCCAAATGGCACACACCTTGCCAGTGCATCTCTGGATAACACAGTCAGGCTGTGGGAGGGGCTGACTGGTGCCCCAATTGGAGATGCCCTCCAGGGCCACACTGACTGGGTCACTTCAGTTGCCTTCTCCCCAGATGGCACACACCTTGCCAGTGCATCTGATGACAAGACAGTCAGGCTGTGGGATGGACTGACTGGTGCCCCAATTGGAGATGCCCTTCAAGGCCACACTAGCTCAGTCACTTCAGTTGCCTTCTCCCCAGATGGCATGCACCTTGCCAGTGCATCTGATGATAAGACAGTCAGGCTGTGGGATGGATTGACTGGTGCACCAATTGGAAATGCCACCTTGTGCCATATAGCCCCAATTGTATCCTTTGCATTCTTTTCAAAGGCCATGCCTGGTGCATTGGCCCTCAGCAAGGAAAGAGCTAATTTGTGTCATGGTAATACTGACATGCCCCTCATGGCATTTTCAGGGTCCTCAGGTAAGTCACTTAGCAATAATCCATTATCAATTTTTTTCTTAACTATTCCCATTTGAAGATCAAGGAGGTAGCCCTCTGAATGCCTCAGTTGCCAAACATGGATCAGGACCACCACATAAATCCATTGCTGCAGTTCTCACTATTGCTATAGGCACTGACTCTGGAGATGTGCACCTTTTCCAGTATACTCCTATTTGAAGAATCTGACTGAGAGTTCAGCAGAGTTTTAGTCAAGGATTCTATACCATTAACCACTGTTTGCTACATGGCATGCTGTTGAGCTTTATTGAACAGACTACATCATAAGACAAGGATTTAATGAGATAAAATAAGAAACAGAAAGCCGAATGAGACAGAGACCCCAAGCTAGCAGAGTGTTATTTAGAAGACCACCAACAATGGCAGTCATGACCCATGATAAATATATTGCACACAGAGCAAGGGTGCCACTGCAATGAAGAATACATAAATATATACCAAAAAAAACTGTTAATTTGTTCTGTGTCATCAGCATGTGGTTCCCTTCAGTCTTCCGGCCCACCCAACGCACAGACGCAACAATAGATATGCTCATCTCGAACTCAAACCTCCGCCAGACCTCTATACGACCCCGGCGCGGGACTTGGTGCATTACTCGAGTACGGCGAATTGTTGTAGAATTGGTGGGCGTGGTGTTGATGGAGATCGTACCTGAGCGCCCGGGGGACAGGGACGGCGATCATCGGCACCGTCGAAGGATTACTAGCCATTCTGCGAAAAGTAGTTCCCCACCATCAACACCGCATGAGTTTCCGGGCTCCGAGACGGATATGTGGAAGATGTGAACAAGGATACGCACGAATACAGGCTATTCCGGGGAGACTCGAACGACGACCTCTGGCTAGCGATATTTGGCGGCATGAGCAAGTCCTGTGAAAGTGGGCGCGCTGCGCGGGTTGGGTATCCGGGAGCCGGGACTTGGCGCGAGGTTCGGGCTTGTGCTGCCTTCCGTCGTCGGATGAAGAATATTACTGCGCCGACGATGAGCGCGATGAAGGCTACTCCCCCCACCACGGCTGGAAAGCGTATCAGGATGGACGTCGTGAGCTCCCATGCGCGCAGAGAAAGCGACGGAACTTAGAGGGACTTACAGCCTACAATCACGCCCGTCACATCCTTATGCTGACTCTGCGGTACTGTAAAAATAATAGTCATTTGGTTAGTTATGGGACAGCGCTAGATCCATAAGGCCGAACGCACAATGAAAATTCTGAGCCTCCGCGGGTACGAACACATTACTTGTTGCTGGACTCCAGTATACCCAATCAGGAAGCGATGTTCCCGACGGAACTTCCAGCGGAAACCTGTATCCAAATTCCCGTTGAGTGACGCATTCGTTTATGATTACGCCCAGAGCGAGCGGGGAGACGAAGGAGAATGGGCTCACGTATTGTACGTTGTCACATTCGGTGCGCAGTTCTGTGTCCAGTTCGTCCACCTGCACACGAGGTCGCAGCAATATGGTCAGCCTCGGTGACAGTGCCAATCACCGATTGCCGAGAGTCGGCCATCGGACACGAAAGTGGCACAGCGACTTACGTGGACCCAGGCGCGCCCTGACAAGTTGCGCAGGCAGAAATGAGGTTGAACAGGACGGTGTTGCATCTGCATATGTTGGCGGAGTCACCCGTTGGGACGGCGTATTGCTGGATAGGCGCAGCAATGGCAATAAGAATGATAGAAAAGTGGTCAGAAATTTGAGTTTTCGTGGAGGTGTTGTTTAATTCGACCTACTTGGGTTGACTCTATAGATGCGACCTTCGTTGGGAGAACCGAGAGAGAGGTTAGTCCGGGATGAACTCGGTCAATTCGTTGAACACGAGGTGACATACACTCCATGCTGGAGAATGGCGATATTAGTATCAAACCCGTATCGGTGAAAGAGAAGACGGTACGCACATCCATCGTTACACACGCCAGAGAGGTACGCAGAGACCAAGCACGGCGACTGGCCCTTTGCGTTATCCATCTAAGTCAAGCGCATTTAGACGTCGTATTCTCTGCGATGTTCTAGTATCCACTGCGAGATACTCACCCAGGAGTACACAGCGGGACATGTAATGTTTGACGACTAGTACAAATAGCGCGCCGCAATATTCGTGAGAACAGTTGAATTCATCTTCCCGGATGATTCGGTATCAAAGACTTACAACTTGAGCTCGCGCGAGCTGGGTACACCAGAAGATACACCCCAAGACGAGGGCACAAAGGTTGAATCGAAACATTATAAGTAATATTGGGGGACAGAGACGATGATTGCGAGAGGTCAAGGATCCAGTGGTTTTATAACGTATGCGCAAAGCTGTGCCCCCGAGTAGCGAAGACGAGAGGCCCGGATGGGTACGGGCCTGTATGGGCCCACGGGTGTCAAATTAGCCTTTGCTGGCGGGAAAGGCGGGGGGTGCGGAGCTGGCAGAGATGGTCGCTGCTGTGCCCCTGTGCCTGATACAGAATTGCTTGGTGACAAGGGCGGCTTCAAAATATTTGTATGCAGAGACGAAGGGGGGAGTTTGGTTGCCGTCGTAGGTAAGTAGTTAGTATTGGTGTTTGCCGTCAAGGCGAGTCTTTCACCACCTGTCGCACCGCCTTTATCAGTCCTACCATGAGGACGAAAAGATGCAGTGACTACATAAAAAGTACGCGGCTTTTCGCAGCCTGCTCGGATCGATTGGGTATGATCGCCCCCTGTGAGATCAGGCGCGGCCTCGGATGCTCGAAAAGGGTGCGGTATGTTTTCCCCGAGTTGGCCGGTACAATTGACTATATATACTCACCTCGTGCATACGACGGATGCAAAGTACAGGTTGTGCTGTGCTATAGTCTATTATCCCCGATCCTACTTTAGTAGGTAAGGGTTTTGTCGGGGTGGGAGAGCTGCGAGAAGGATTTTACTGTAATGACGTCATATTCGCGTACGTAAGCTAATCACGCAATTTGTGATTATCAATCGCAAAGGCTTGGTAAGCGCTAAGCCGCACTCAACGTTCGACGTTCACCAACGCTCGGCGCTCAACGTAAACTGTATCGCTTGATCAACTATCGATATTTTCGATCAACTCAAGCGAAAACTCCACAATCAGGCCAGTACGCATTGCTCTACAAGAACTCACATCCACCGCGACCTCGACACAACACACAACGGCGTCGCGCGCGTTGATCATACTTGATCGGCGCGATTCCCATGGATCACTTTTGCGCCCCCTAAACGCAGCCTCTGCATCAGCCTGCCGTTTCTATTTCCGTCTTGTACAAACCTGCGGTATGTAATCGCAATCTCTATCAATATACTGCCGCGGCGGGCTGGCTCTTACGATAGTTATCTCTGTTTTTTTGTATCAAGATTCTTTTGCATCGTATTCCGCGCCGCTCCTACCACAATCTTTTGGTGGTTTGTACTCCCACGCTACCCGTCAATCTGACATCGGCCATCACGCAGCTCATTTCAGCTTTGTGCGCGCGCGCATTCTTGTGTGAGTTCGCTTTCACTGACTATCCTAGTAGTGAGTTGTTGATATCTCCTACTTATTTATATCCCCTCCCCGTTTCACGCCTTCCGGGCTCCTCTCATCATATTTGTGGGTACCTGATTTCCCCATGCCGAATTCATGCATGCTGACACAGTTCTCCAGGACCCTGGAATACTCAAGGAGAGCCTTCATCCAAAATGAGGCCTTTTCGTACGCATAAATTTTTCTGAAATTGAGGCCATTTTCCATGAATTTACCTCAAACATGCCAAAAAACGACCTTTCCGTCCTATTTTGGGATGAGTGCAAATTTCCCCAAAGCGACTTTATATTAGACCCCATAAACTCAGGGATCCATTTTGATGAGACTTGTGGCTGAGAACTCGGACCTCGCCTCCGACTGCTGCGACCTCGGACTTTGCTGGCGACGAACAATTTTTGCCAACTCATGTGCTCCTTGGATCAGACATTGCTGGCAACTAGCAATTTTCATTACTCTTTGCCTTCTTTTGCCGCGATCTCGGACTGAATTGGCATTGAGTGCACAGTCTCGCGCTCCTCGGACCTCGCTGGCGACGGATTTTTGTCCAAATCAAGCTGCAATGGACCCTGGTGACAGGTATATGGGTCGTGATGGCCTCGAGTAGTGGCCGTGTCGGGATGATACATTCCCGGGGACGGAAAAAATCGCGATTCTCGGGCAACATGAAAGTCAGACATGGGTGCATAAAAATGTTGGCAAGATGAGAGGTGCAAACAAATTTACTCCAAAAAAATTAAACATAACTCACCAATCTCTCGATTTTTCCTGATACTTACCCCCCACCAAAGGTAGGTGGAAATCGGACCCCCACCGCAAAAGTCCTGGAAAATCCTGAGACCTTCGGAGGTCTTTCTGTCCTTTTTTGGATGCAGGCTCCACAGGGGTATTCCGGGGTCCTAGTTCTCCGCGACCGATATATGTAGCTTCTAATTTCAAGAGACGCTCGTCGAATACTACGCACACGCACTCGCTCCCCAAGGAGGCGCCCAAACCCAACCAGGACCAGCCTCCCTCTTCATCACGCCCTCGTCGCTGCCCACTCCCAGTGTTGCCACTATCAGAACTCCGCCCGTTGCCAGGCATCGCCCGTCCAGGCCCACTTCGCGGTTGCCGTTGTTATTATCATAGTCATAATCACAGTCATAGTCGCTGTCATTGCCGCTGCCATCGCCCATAATACTGTTCAATTTAATTATTTACGATGGATGTCTCTTCACTCTACCCATCTGAAACAAAGCTGGTCGCCCTTATAGCGGCTCTTCGTGCTGAAACACTGATAGATATAGGCTATAATCTTGGTATCAAGTTTCCGCCTAAGCAAAGGAAGAAGCAAGATATGGCTACTCTAATTGCTTGTTTGAAGTTCCGCTAGTACGCTCCCGACTCTGCTTTCCGATGGAAACAGCCCCACCGAGAAAGCTGAGGATGCCGATATTGATAGCATTGACACCGACTAATACCTAGCATTTTTCTACCAGTTCTCAAATCACTGCGTCCAGGGGGGTGGATGTTGACCGTCAACTGAGTGCAAATGTAACCGAAGTTTGAACCTGCTCAAGTTTCTGTGGCCATTCTAATCAGTTGACCTGCAAGCCGGTTCAACTTGTCAAATAAGTTATGTAAGGGCACAGCTTCGCACCATAGGTTCGGTATAGGACCGATATTACTTCAATTAATTAGTCCACCTGCACAAGCTCGCAGCGATTCAACTTGGCTATACGGCTCAAGCTCAAGTGCCTTCAACTAAGCGATAAGTCTCTAGGTGGTTGAACCACTTGCTCCGGCGCACAGACCAGTAAATATTTGAGGGGACTTTGCATTCTAGGAAGTGAACACTCATCATCGGCCGACCACCATCTCTCAAACACAAAAGCGCTCAAGTCCCCGTCCTCCTTTCATCTTTAATCGATTTTGCAATCATTTCTATGTTCTTTCTCAATTTATATTCACTCCCATATGGATATAACAAGATCACGAACGCTTTTAACGCTTCCAACGGCATTCTTGCATGTTACTCCTTTTTGAAAAGGATGTCACGCAGAAATGAAGCTTTAGGCTGCATCACTGAGTGCGTTCGCTATTTTAATATCCGCTCATCTTGCTCCTCACCCAAACCCCATTCTTTTGAACGGCGCCGAGCGGAGCGGGTGAATTTGCCACCGGCTGGCTGACATGCTAATTTACCTTCATCATCTTGCCAGGACGCCCCGAGAGGTCCAACCATTTGCTCAATCATACAAGGCAATCCCCAACGATGGCCCCATCTCACCGTAGAGCCAGTGTAGACGTTCAAGCTCTCAGTTGAGGTACACCGCGTCCGAACACTACATTCGCTTATTCACGCATTCTTTACCCACCCCCCCAGAACACTTTCTCCTCAGGCGCATGAGACAAGTTTGATTGTGCAGCCTCCTCCAATGCCGATTTCGGCCACATTCCCTTGTTCCAATTTGTAGCCCACGTCCACTTTCCTCGCCTCAGCCCTCAAGCTATTTAGCCCAGCGGGTGCTCCTTGTAAGAACTCAGTCTCACCCTCATCCACTATCTAAAATCTGATGCGCTGTGCTGTAGATTCTACACCGATTCTACGTCCCTCTTCACCTTCTCTGCCATTCTCCAGGGTGTTAGCGTTTACCGCTCACTCACGCCGCACGCACACCTATTCGCTCAGACACCCACTACAATTACTCGCACGCGTACCCGGTCGTACGTATCCACCCACTAACTTGTTCAACAACGACCGTGCACCAACTCGTTTGGCACTCGCCTGTTTGCCACCCATTTATTTCACGTACACTCGCCCACTCAAATATTTACCACGGCCACCCGTTCACTTGTGTACTCACCAACTCAATCGCTTGCCTCACACACTCGTTTGCCCAGCGAGGATGCTGGGTGGCATGGGTAGACACCCAAGGTATGGCAACTTCGAGTATGCTGCTAGCTCTTTTGTTAGTAATCTATCGTTCATCCATCCCACGCATGACCCCTGACTACAGCAGCTCACCACAATCCCACAGCACAAGGCGCATACACATGAAATCTCAGTATTCACGATGGCGCCATGTGCACAGGAACTTGGCACGTGAAGGTATGTACACCATCTCGCGCGCGCCAGCTCCTACGCTTACTGACATGCCTACTGGCACCCCACCTGCTCTCATGCATCTGCGCATGTCCACGATCGCCATCCATTCGCACGCACGCACACCTGCCTGCCCACTCAGACACCCAGCCACTTGCCACAACGCCGCCCATCATGCGAAGAGCCTCAACACGCATGTTTTCATCAAAGTTGCGCCAAACGCTTTGAAGCCACGGCGGGAGGTGCGGGGGAGTCATCAGCAAAAAAAATTGCAGGCCATAGTTGGACTAACAAGCTACAGATTACTCAAGCAAGCACATTTAGTAGCACTAGGGTGTGCTACATGTAGCCTCTGATGAGCACCCAGCAAAGTTATACATAGGACCCCTTTCCAGCTATGCACAGCTTCTCTGAGCACTATAGGAGCTGGTCAAGGTATTTATATAGTACTTTGCAGCACTATGAGAGCAGAGTAGGCCAATTATGGAGCCTATAGCAGCATGATAGGCTGAATATAGAATGCTCACATAGCCTATAGTATGTCTCTATATTGCTAGTTCTTATTTGGGGGGGGCGGGTGATGTGACGAAAAACAATTAAGCTCGCCGGAAGCCACCGGCAAACATTTACCGGGTCCTCTGCCAAGCCGTGACAAACAACGTTTGCCACTCGCGAGGCTTGAAGCCTTGTCCGCCATCCACCAGCCACCCATCACCATCGCCACGATCGTCCCCATCGTCGTCGTCATTCACATCCAATCACGCGATCGTCACCATCACCATCGTCGTTATTCTCGTTTCAACCACGTGATCACTGCGATCATCGTCGCCGTTGTTACTCACGTTCGACAGAATACACCGCGCGTTGCGCGATCGTCGGGTAACCACACATATGGCACCCTGTTGAAAGCCTCTGAGCCTTGTTGCTGCCTGCCTCGCTATAACCTGCCGATCCCTTCCCACGCCGAGCGTGCCATTTACGCACTCGCATTCGTCCAACCACACTATCTCTCTCATTTTTACCTTGCCATCGCAGGCGTCTACCACGACCTCCGTATTCGGGACGCCAAACCTATACTCGTGCGTGTCCATTGGATATGCCATCTCATTGATTCTTGACCATCAGCGTTTTATCACAGGTGTGCTGCGCCCACGTTGTTCCCAATCACCTCCATCATCTCCACTCATCCGTTTGTCATCCATCCACAGCGTGTCAAAGCTGCTGCGCGGATACTATCTATAGTAAGATCCTTTGATGTTATCACACTCCCACCCCATCAGATGACGTATTCGCACCACGCCCCATGAAGATATAAAGGCAGCTTCATTAGGCGTCCCCCCACATTCACTCCCACCCCCAACCCGCGCGATCCCAGCACTAAAGTCTTCAACCCGCTGATTCGATTTTTCACGCACCTCTATAGCTCTCAACTATACCTGCTGTGATGGCAATAGCCAAGGCCGTCGTTAATGCCGGGTGCGTAATCTGACCACTCAAATTTATTCATCCGTTAAACTAGTCTTCATCGTCTCAGCCTACCTCATTCGCCTATCAATCCCACTGTCTTCCACCGCGAGAGACAGCCACGTGTAATAGGATCTACTAATAGTGTGTTCAATGCGCCGTCCGTTCTCGCCCCCTGTTCTTCTGACCGTTTACTCGTCACCTACTTTATTGTAGACGCTTGTTTTTGTTATCTCACCCGCCCCGCCGCTCTCCCGAGTCCCGACCTTTCGCACCCCCTCAAGTGCAAATTCATAGCCCAGCCTAGCCGTTCCCTGTTAACACATGCGTGTAGTGGTTACTCCAGTCTTAGTGTATATATTATTGAAGTAATAAACGCGCCGGTCGTATCCGAATGTCCAGGTCACCAGATTCAGCCGCGCGTGTTCCCCAAACAGGCGTGAGCAGGCCACATTTTGATTAGTACATGCAGCTTGGTAGAACTATATAATCCAAGCGTGCGTTTATGTAGAAATATATAAGCCAAGTGCTTGTCTATGTAGGAATATATAAGCCAAGTGCGCGTCTATATACAGATATATAGCAAGCATATGTGGACTCTAGAGTACGTTATAGTACCAATGAGAACAAGCCCCGGGCTACTATAGCCTATATAAATGGCGCTAAGCTATGGAACTATATAGCCTTTATAGCCTATATAGTTCCCCATAGCATTATTTTTTTTTACTGATGGAGGTGTGTCGGGAGGGGTACACGAGGAGGACATGGTGGATGGCGGGACTTGTAGAAATCGTTGGCGAGTGAGCAGTAGTACTAGCAATGGCATTCATATTTCCAAACTAGGAACTCCGATTAGTCAAAGGTGAAACTAGAGGACTGGCGGAGCATGAATTGAAGCCCCGAATCGGCCGCCAGGCCTGTGCGTGCTTGGGGTTCAACTGATTATTATAGTTGAAGCCGTTTGAAGTTCAAACGGCCTATATACATGCATATACTTGCGAATGTAACCGGTCTATGTGGTTGAAGGGCTCAAGAAGCTTCAATTAGTGCCGGATTGTGCGCTTGGTTGAGACCGGAAGCATTTCAAAAGGTTGAGTTCAACTTTTTGCAACTTTTTGGAAAGTTGAACCCATTTGACGCTCAACTTGGGACCCCCTGGACGCAGTGAATGTACTCCGTCATTGCTTCCCCTCTAAATAGGTCAAGTAAACTCTTTTTTTTTGCCATATTCTCCGTTTCCGTAAACCCAGATATCCCTTATATAATGTATGAATACTTAGCAGACCATTGATGAAATTGGTCACATTGCTCACAAGTTTTGATCTTTGGATTGAACTACCCCTTCCATGGGATCGGGGATTGGCGCGGGTGCGCGCCGCTACGATAGATATTTAGGTCGGAGAGCGGGCTTTGAAGGGAAGGATCACAGCCATGATCCCATACGCGACTAGTACCAGTACCGCACCAATGTTCCAATGCTATCCGTTGACTAACTCACCTTTACCCACTCCCGGTCCCCAGGGCATTGAGGACATAGCTCTTACGACCCGACGTCGAAAGTTGTGGCGATCAAAGCTGTCCGAGGCCTGCTCGTACCGCCACAGGGGTAGGTTCTACATGTTTTTTTTAGCTTTAGCTCGCGTGACGTATACCGTGGGGCGTGTTGTTCGTGTAAGTTTCGAGTCTCTTTGGTCTAGCATTGACCCTTGGTGCATTGAGCCGTACTCAGACCCATGATTGACGATGCACACGCACGGATGCTTGAGGTGCTCGTATAGTCTTTGGCCAGAACGTTCAACAAAACCCTGTCCAGCGCAGCGCACTCCAAAAGTCGGTGCACGGGACTCAATGAAGCCGAGAGCGAGTGCCCAGCGGCACGGCTGTCGTACTATCCCGGTGGATCTGGAGAAAGCGCAACGCGATCAGTGATCTAGGGGTAAAACAAATTCTCGAGGCTCCAAGGTAGGCGCTGTTGAGCAGGTTACCAGAGATTGGCGCCATCGAGCGTTGAGGACGCGTCGATTACATAATTGCCATCGGCTTTCCCCAAGGCACCCATTACATAAAGTGGATCTAACCTGAAAGCGCTGAAAGCGACAGCGAAGTTGCGCAATGCGAGCACAAGATTCTACGCTGCTCATGGCTGGAAAAGCGAGAGAGAAGCAGCGAGAACATGTCGACTGGAGAAATGGAACGGTGATAACATGGCTTCTCCGTGGCTCCTCCGTGGCTCCTCCGACCGATGGGCCCGACGGAATGAGGGCTGTGCAGACAAGAGACGCCGGGAAGCGCAGGACCCTGTCGGCGTATATGAGTGGCGACTGGCGCCTGCTGTGCTCCTCCAACCGCGACCACCATGCTCACGCTGCTGCCCCTCGCCGCCCTCGCCGTCTGCCTCCCCTCCGCCCATGCCCAGAGTACCGCCTCGGGGGTCGGTGGATATCTTCCATGGGTTTTCTACTTTTCGCTCACACGCCTTTCGCCCGCAGTTCACAAACGCAACATGCCTGCCGGCGTTCAGCTGGGTGCGCTTTTCCCCTTTCCGCCCACTTACCAGCGGCAGTTTGAACGAATGCAGTGCCATTTTGTAGATGACGAACAGCATGGGTCAAATCCCCTGCCTTGTGTCCGCTTTTCTATCCTCTGACTGCTTTGGTGGAGGTTGGTTTGCCTTTTCCTTTACAGCCGCATGACTAGCGCTCAAAATCTTTATATCTGCTTATAGCTTGGAGCGTAAGTTTCCCCCTTTCCGACGAGCGCGGCGCAGATCATTAAATCCACCACTTGCCACCTGTATAGGTTGATGCTCTCCCTGCTGGCGGGCGAGGGGTAAGTCCCTTACCCCACACGATATCCACATTCATTCTCATCCGCCACGCCAGCCATACAACGTGCCAACAGCGGCCAACGCGAACCAGTGCCGCTGCAACACCGTCGCGTATGATCTCATCCAGGCTTGCAGCTACTGTCAGGGCGGCCTCATCTCGACGTGCGTTGTAGCGCTCATACCTCACATTCCCGTGACTAGGCTTGGCATGTACTGATGTACCGTGCGGGATGCAGTTGGTCACAGTGGTCCGTGAACTGTCCGTCCAACGTTACAGCCGTCGGAAAGTAAGTTGTGCCACATAACCCCCTTTCCTCACCTCTCCATACCAACCGTATTTTTGGATTAGATACCCACGCCCTGTCCCTGCCGGGACTACCATCCCCAACTGGGCATACTGGGATCCCGTATCCCACGGCGGGTCATTCAATGCTACCGCCGCCCAGCTCTTCAATCGTTGGTTGTTATCTTCGCATACCCTGGCTATGATACTTACAAAATACCCAATCCTACAGCCAATTCCAGCGGCGGCGGCGGCCACAAAACCAACGTCGGTGCCATCGTCGGCGGGGTGATCGGGGGCATTGTTGGCCTCGCGCTCATCGCGGGTCTCGTCTGGTGGATCTTGCGCAGGCGGAACGCGAAAGCTGCTGCCATGAACAGCGGAGCACCCGCAACGAGCCAGGTGCCGTACACCCAAGCGCCGCCGTACGGAAGCCCCGGGCCGCAGTATGGCCAACAGCAGCAGTTTAGCCCGTATGCGGATGCGCAGCCGCTGAGGGCCTATGAGTGAGCTCCCTATTTTTTTGAGATTGGATTGGGGCTTGAGAGCTGAATGAGTGCTGTTCTGTTAGTCCGAATGATCCCTCGACGTTCCCGCCGACGCCGGCCCATAGCTCTCACCTCCCGGGCCAGCAGCCCTACCAGCCCGGGTACCCGCAGCAGCAGCCGTACGCTGCGCCCCACCCGGGAGGGTACAGCGGCGCCGCCGAACTCTAAGCACTCTATTCACATTTGTTCAACTCCGAGTCTGAGCGGATCTACAAACCTCGCACGCGCCGAGTATCTTTTCACCCTCCAACAATCTACCTGGCATTCAACTCGATTTGATTTGGTATTTTCGCATCTCCAATCGTCGCGCTCAAGGTTTGCTTCGCTTCTATACTCCCACCCCCATGCAATCAGTCACTTCTCTTACCTTTCTTTCTTTGGATCGTCTTTGCTTTGCTTTTGACCTTGCTTTTCTTGTTTTGTTTCTGATCGAATGAATAATGAGTGATGATGGAAGAGTGCTTGTTCCCGTGGATTTAACTGTTCCCTTTACTCGAGGACACTTTTACTTCAATTGGATCACAAAATTTGCGATTGGTTCCTGTGTATTTCAATTTGACGATGGGCGTGCTTCCCTACATGCATACTATCCGAGTATTCCTCCTGTGAGCCTGAACCGTGCCAGCAGAAGCATTAATCGAGAGATTATATGTAGCCGTGATTATAGTCGATGCGTGATGCGTGCACTTGTTTCGGTAGATAGGGCATGCCGGAGGTGAAAATGACCGTGGCGTACTATGACAGAGACTAATATTATATAAGACCAATATGGCCCTTCCGCACCATAAATAAGTAGGTCTTCTATCACCATCATCCACCTCACCATGACCAACGCACATTCTCTGTCTGAGAAAGATCACACAAGCCTCGACAATCAAATATTATCCCGCCTTTCCTGGTTACAACTTGATATGGAGCCCCAGCTGGACATCACCACACTTCTCGCTTACATCGTCCTCTACACCGAATCTGTGTACAAAGAAAGGGGCATGCCCCGTACTTCCCGATTCATAGATATATTCCTCGCTATGAAGCTCGTATCTAGTAGCCCTCACATTGTCGAGTGATCAAAGCTGCACATAGGGAAGGGAAATATGCATCTGTACGGGAATTGGGTGAGTGCCTGTAGATTCGTCGCTCTATGTATTGTGCTTATCAGCAGTACTCACTGCACAGACGAGCTGAAGGCACCTGCTGTCTCTGGAGATGAGGACCAGTTCCGAGCCTTTGCTTTGGGTGATTCTGTGCAAGCCTCCAACGCCACGATGGATCAGACTGTAGAGGGGCTTCAGCATTTACAGCCAGTGGACTGAGGTCTGGGGCAGATGCGGGTCCCTGGAGCTTGTGGCCGGCATGGTATCCCCCACCTGAAGGTGCTAATTGAGCTGTGCGGCAGCATGTTGAGCGCGAAAAGCAATTCGTGCTGGAGAATCCTTTGCGGTTTGGGGAGCTTGGCCAAAGACATTGAGGTTCTCGCGCGATCTGCAAGCCGTATTATGGCAAACATAAGGTCTAGGCCGCAATATGTGTGTGCTGGTCCTCATATTATAGCTCGACTTTGTCACTGGCTCGGGCAAAACGCGAAATTCTCGTGCAGGACCTCTGCATTCACTGGCGATCCCATGTCCCAACAATCGATAATCCAGAGCAGCGCTCAAGCAAACCCGTGACATTGCTAAGCGCCGCCGTCAGGCAGATCAACTTTTCACTCATCCGCTCGACGTCCCCCACGCGCCGCTAACTCTCTTTTCACCTCAATCTATCGCATGTCGCCGGGCACAGCGGGAATGTTTTCGTGGTACTGAATTAACTGCTGCAAAATGCAGCTCATATCGCTGCGTTGTGTTTCGCGAAGCCAGGCTGGCAGCAAGTGGAGGAGATTGCCAATCTCCGTTGGCTGTGGCGGAATGTAGGTGGGGGTGATGCATCGCTCGTCGCGATATGCTTTGCTGAAAATGATGGTATAGTCAATTGAATGTCTGGCCGTCATGCGCGTTTTCCTGGCACTCTTCAGTGGCTTTACCCCCGCAGCATCGACCCATCCCGTTCGCCAGAGACAGCTATTTGCAACACCGTCCACTCGGAGGGAAATGCATGTATTTGTGCATATACGGGGTTATGGTGCATAATCATGGTAAAAAAAATGTAATGGGAGCACCACGATGTAGTAGGTGCGAATCTTAGTGATTCGAAAGTCCCGGCTTAGGCCCAACAGGCCGGCTAGGACCCCTGAAAGCCCTAATATATGTCCGATCCAAAAATGGAAAAAATCGGCACCAAATAAAGCCAAATTTCGGCTCAGGGGCATATAACATTAGCCAATTTTTGAAAATTAGTCCTCAGACATTGTCAATTTTTTGTCCAAATTTTCGGAGTTTTGGGATCGGACATTGCTCCAGACTAACCTTTTTTCATTTTTTGGGATTTTTCCCCCCATTTCCAAGCATTTTAGACTTTCTGGCATAAGACATGGGCCATTTTTGCAATTTTAGTCCTCAGACCTCTGCCCAAAATTGCACCATTTTTAGACTTTCTGGCATGAGACATCTGAATTTTTTCCCTAAAATTAGGAGATCTAGCATATAACATTTCCTAGGGCTTTCCGGGGTCCTGGCCGGCTCCAGCCCATGAAAATCCAAGCCTAAGCCTAAGCCCAACTTTGTGGCCGGCTTGCGGCCGGCTCTGGCTTGGGCTGCGGCCTGGCGATAATACTCACGCCTTGCAAGATGCGTACATGAGCCACTTTTGATGTTAGCAGTAACAATGGTTATCAGCTCTTGGGACGTACCAGAGCTGGGACGTGTGTGCAAATGTGTGCACAAAGCCATTCGCGCCTTTTAGAAAGTGTGACGGCCGCGGCTGGTGGTGCTTCAATGATGAAAGAGAAGGGAGGGAGGCTAGATTGCTCCCCGGATCTCATCGTTGTTCTTCATGACAACGCTGTTGTTGGTAAGTGAGCGGATGTTAAGTGTTATCTATGTGCCCTGGTTCAGCAGAATATCAGTGTAGAGGGCGTGCTCCTGCTGGCTCTGCAGCTTGGTGAGCGACGTGGAGGATGCTCAGGCTCGGGCGTGCGCGAACAGCTGACACTAGTTAGCCATGAGTGCATGGGGTCGACGGAGAGGATGTCGGCGTGCACAGCAAGGGTGTGCTGGGAGGGAATGTGGATTGCGAGCGGGAGGTGGAGATTGTATTCAAAGAGTTTACTCTTTTGGCCCCAAGGGGAAGAGTGTGATGGGAGGTGAGAGAGACGCACGCAGTGGGCAGCGGTTGTATGGAACGCACCAAACGTGTAGCAACCTAGACAAATGGCATGACTATGGGTGTGGTAGCAGTTAACAACGCGTTTTCACGTGCCATGCGGTGTTTCACAAGCGCCGAATAATTGTCTGTGTCAGATATTCGCAGGAAAACGCTTGAACCCATGGTGCAGGCCGAAGGTTTGCACGGCAAATGCAAGCGGGAAGCGAATCCGGTAGGGTGCTTAGATGCGGGTGATCAATTTGTGTCATGTGGCAGCTCTGTAGTGCGTACAACTGGGTGTTTTACAGGCACCAGATGGTCGCGAGTTTTCATTAGTGCGGGATGGGACTTACAGTGCACAATAAGTGTTTCGGATCATGCTCAAATGATAGCGGGTGGGGTCGTGCAACAGATGTGGATAGGTGGGGCCTCGTTGGTGATACAACCTCGATGTCGTGCTGACAGTGTTTGTCAGTGGTGGATTCACGTAGAGGCAGATTGCGGCTCATGACTGCACCTGCGATCGACGATACCTTGCCCATCTGTCCTACTTCAGAACGCGAGAAAACGTGTACAATGCATGTGGAGGCCGTAAACGGGTGCAGATAGCGTAGGTGGTGGGCACGGGTGGGGATCTGCAGTGACGAGTGCGAAAAAACATACTCATAAAAAACGCTACACAGCAAATGTTGTATTCTGAGTAGCAAATGCGAGAGCGACGGCGAGCGGCATTGTTGTGGGCGCACAGTAGAGCTCAAGGCGCAAGACAAAAACCAGGGTCAAACAGAGAAACGGAGAGATCATGATCCAAGGTAGAGAGGATCCTAGTGATACCGTTCTCAAGCAAACACAGTGTCTTCAGCGACAGTGCCAGTAGCATCAAGAGCCTCATTTCAATACTCTTGCTTGCAAAGATTCCTGCTCGTATCCTATCTGTTCAAAGACGTCATCTATATCGACTGAAGAGGACAACGCAATGGCCCCGGAGCTTAATTTTTGCATTGCCAATCGCGACTAGCGCTTGAGCGCGTGAGCAGTACTAGTATCGTGATATACGTAGAGCCACGAGCTCGAGTGGGGGAGTGTGGGTGACAATCGTTGGAGCTGCATTTAGTAGGCCATTACATAAGCAGGCCCACGGCCCAGAAGGCCGGCTCCGTCTTGGTCGAACGCAAGCCTGAGCCCAAGCCGCCTTGGACGGCCCGGCCGGCCTAGGCTGGCTCAGGCCGGCTTACGGCCCTGGGCCGAGACTTTCAAATCACTAGGTGTGATATCAGGTCCCATCGCCTCCTCCCTCCTCTATCTCACCCCAAAACACTTCAAGGCCTATGTGCTGCTTCACAAGCTCCCTTGCCGTACATGTGATCACCCTCTCCATCAGAGAATAGACAAGTCTTTCGTAGCGCTCATTGTCATCAAGCGGCATCATGATCCAAGACTTGGGAACCTTCCACCGCGCTGTCAATGGACTGTGCATCATGACGTGGAAAGGCATGATCTCGGTGTATGCCCAGAAGAACGCTCTACACATGTAGCAAGGCAGCGTTGAGGTACCGAAATGGTGGTAGGGGATGCCTTCCGTTGACAGATACCGGTCGCGATGAGCTAAAAGGACGCACTCGCAATGGGTGAACTCTGTCCTTCCTTCCCTGGTTGCAAGTTCCTCAGCCAGTTTGATCAGATCCTCCCCCTTCTCTGGATTGTGGAGCTGCGTTCGGGACCTGCGCAGCATATCAAAAAATTGGGCCTTCCATGCTGCCAAATTTGGGGGGTATTCGTTGGATAGTGAAGGAAGGATGTCGATAGTGGGCACGCACTCTATCTCCAGTTGACATGCAAATGGCGGTATTCCAAACGTGCATTAATGCACGAGGTCCATCATGCATTATGCGGGGTTTGGTATTTCCAAATTCCTGGTATTACCAATTAATCCCAGATAGCACGTTGGTAAATCCGAATTTGATCCCCCAGAGGGGCGGACAGGATATGCAAAAAAATGCCAAAGCCAGGAATCGAACACCCACGACGCAGCTTTCTAAACGGTTCACCTTGCCACTACACTATCAGAGCGTGCATTAACGTAGAATCCCTATCTATATACCCAATTTCCGCTGTTTTGTTAAACAGTGGAGCTCGAGCCAGTGTACGGTCGCAAGGTCCTGAAATTCCGTTTCACCAGGTAAATCCACCGTGGAGCGACAGGCTTTACCTGTTTAACGCGTGGCACCCCGCGTCCCCGGATTTACCTACTTAACCCGTGGGCCCAACTGTTGAAGCCTGACATCGGTTTGTTGGCACGCCATCGTGGACCGTGGGCTCTGTCTTTTGCTGAGACCGGTGGATAGCTAATAGGGAGGAGAAGCAGGGAAAGGCCGGGGCGAGCACGACAGGGGGTGCGAGACGATGTCAAATTGCAGGATGGCGGCATCGACGACGCTGATGTTCACCCGATATAAATTCTGTAAAATTCGTGGCATCTTCTTAGCACGCTGGTATTGAACGAGCGCAGAACCAATATGAACCGTCACTCACTGGTCCACATCTCGCGCTCACGCGTACACGCCCACATAAGGAAAGGCTGAGATGGGACACGATGACTTACTCGATTCGGCGCTCTCTCGAGCCCGTCAAGGTGCCCCCACCCGACGTCGACAACCTGTACGAAAGGGAATACCCACCCGCTTTGCTCAACCTTGAATCGCCATGCCTCGACGTCCAATCGCCGTGCCCCGACGCTCGATCGCCACGCCTCCACCCTCCATGCATGGCTTGCAAAGGTACGCCCTTTCCCGCATCCTCCCAGAGTGAAGTTTCTTCGGCCCCTTGACGCTCGCAACACCTCAGATCTATGTTAACGTGGCTTATCGCCAACAAAGAAAATTGCACCGTCCCAACGCTGTTCATGGGCCACTGGGCCGATCTCCACGGTGCTATCACATCGTATCACAACCCGCCGCTACGCATCAAGGTCATTCACGGGAGCGATGGCTTGATCAAGGCCAAACTGATTCACGCAAGAAATGGCCGCGCGTTCATTCCGTGCACCAACGTCGGGGACGTCGTGAGCATCGACGCGATCTGCGATGCACTGCATACACGCGGTCTGGAGGCGCTCCAGTAATCGGTGAGTGCAT
>KL198082.1:0-34643 GCA_000697705.1 Botryobasidium botryosum FD-172 SS1
TTTCTGCTTTGTAGAACACATCCACCATTGCCCAGCGTCTTAGCCACCGGCTCGATCTCCCAATAGAACCATTTACCGTTGGACAACCCCCGCGCGCCGTTTACACATTTACATAGCGGTTTTTTTCGCTGTTTCCTCCTGGCACTCTTTCTCTGTACCTGTACTATAGCTTTGGACTCTATACAAGATCAAATGAGCATCTCTCAAATCAAGCCCGCGCGCACCCCCGCGCAGTGTTGTCGGGTGACTGACGTTTGACGGGTCAAGCCGGTCACACCGGGGGTCATTGACCGTCGTGACCCGGTCAACATTGACGGCGCAAAGTTACGTAATATATTTGTGGTCAACCAACACCAGCCATCTCAGTGCTTGATTTCCTGTGCGATAAGGTGAAAGCGCGCGCTGCGACCAGCCAATATGCTCTCGATGCTTCGGGCCTTGACTCCGATTTCAAAGCACACTTAGACAGGGTCTCAAGCCCGATGAGCTTTTGAATGCGTTTACCTATGTCAACTCTGGATCCGAGTGTAAGTACAGTGAGGCGCAGCTGCACTTAGGAGCTAATGGTCACTGCGTTGTGCTCATCTCTCTCTGTCTCCTGTATCATTTTTTTTTCCAAGTAGATGAGAAAGTCTACTGCCTCTTGTTCTGCCTCGAGACACTAGTACTGCGACAGTTATGCCTTTATTCCACTAGAGTATCAAAAAAATGATTGTATTTAGGATGCTCTTAAGATCGGGCATGCTTTGCAATGTGCAAGAACAAGAATGTTGAGGAGCAATCAAGGAGTGGAGCCTGGTGTTGAGTATTTTGAGCGTTAGTAAAGTGACGGGTAAATTGCTATATTCGTATGTACATGTGATCAACTGTCTAGCGGCATCTCGGCATCCTTGACTGCTGACGTTTCTGACGGTCACGTCAGGTCACAAGTCAATTTTGACCTGACTCATCGTCAAGACGTATGACGCGGGTCAGACAACACTGCAATTGACCCCAGGATACTTACTTACCTAAGATCGTACCCAACGCCACTAGTACTACATCCGCACTCGGTTGCGGTACTTACTAGTATTCGCTAGTACTTGCGGCGATCAGCTAACTTTCACTTTACTGGTTATATTTTAGTGGAAAACTATGACCTGGCTGAAGCCACTCCAAAAAATTGCTGGCCAGCATAAATCTATCTTTGCCGCAATAGCCCGACAAAATCAGACATTCAGTGCTCAGTGATATGAGTTGTTGAATACATGAGCTTGCTTGCCATTTATCGGGGGCGAAGGGAAACAGTTGCGCTGAAGACAATGTATCATGTCAGGCTGGCCCCTGCCGGTATTGGGGCGTGGCGCTGGCTAGTACGGATGGGTGCTTCCGACTCGCGCCGACTCAGAGGGGGGCAACGCCGGTCTAAGCTTCAGCGTCTGCGGTTTTTCTCAAGTCTGATAGCGAGCTTCTTTTGATGATTTTCTCGTAGCAGCCGACGCAATGCATGGTCAAAATGCACATACGTAAGAAAGCTTGGTGCACGCCCGAAGCCTTTGACTGGGTCACCTGCTATTAAAGCCGCGGAAAGACTGAGATCGTCACTCAGAACAGAAAAAATTACCCTTAGTATACCTTAACGTACATATTGAACTCTCATCATGCATGTTTAGCTGTTTGATCATGCTGCGGGAGCATCAGCAAACTAGCCTAGTTCGCAAAAATGAAGTCGGATTGCAGTTTAACAAAATGAATGGACAAATTGGGAATTGAACCCAAGACCTCGCGCATGCGAAGCGCGCGCTCTACCAACTGAGCTATTTGCCCGACACTTAGTCGTGGTGGCGTGCAAATATGGACATGAATTTGGGTGCTGCCTAAGTGGTTTTGTTGTTTTTTCAGCCCAGTGGGTGTTTCTTCGGCTCTGGAGAGCTTAGTTCCAGAGGAAAGCCAGGGCTCGTGACCAGCGCTGTGATTCGCTTGAGGTAAGATGGTGGTGGTGTTGAATAGAGATCGGAGAGCGTGACAAAGCTACGGCACTAGCGTGACATGCAGCTATCTCAGTGTCAACTCCGCCAGGGGTTGTTTCTGGAGAAATCTTGGAAAGACGATAACAAGACCTACACATGGCTCAACCACAGTATAATGGATAGAGGGAAAGGTTGATCTGGATGGGACATCCCAGCGGAACACCGTAGGTAGTTTTGATATCGTGCCGACTATTCGCGCGGTACTTATCTTACCTAACTACCCACGCCAAGTCGGTGCTTCAGGAGCTCGGCGAGATCAGGATCTGGCGGCACAGACAACTACTTATCGTCTACTATCTGGCAAAACCAAGGGCCCTCTTATCCCGGGCCCATATCGTACACGGCGGGATGGGACGATACATACAGCGGCATGAAGGTCATGTACACGGAATTCTCCGAGTCGTATGCGTGGAAAGCTGTCTTCGCTGACAGAATGCGGTATGAGCGAGGGCTGAACGACCATCTCAATCGCCGGAGGAGGGATGAGAGGCGAGTCGTGGGGCTTTGGGAGCAAGCCGTGCGGAACCTCAGCAGGTTTGTCTCGCATACTGGCAGACGGCGAAGAGGTGTTAGGACTCGGGCTATGATATTCGCAGAGGAGGAAGGCGATGGTGAGGTCGCTGACTTCGAGGTCCCCGGATTGATAGGTGGTAAGTAATTTTACTCGCGTTCGTGGTGATTGACTTCGGAGCGCTCAAGCCCTTGTATTTCATTAGAACCTGTGGGCTTTGACGAATCTACTATCGCGGAAGCCTTAATGATGAATGAGGCCACGGGAAATTCCAAGGTTGTCGAGCTTCCTGAGAGTGCCGTAGCATAAAATTTTGACCATGATGAAAGTTCATTGCTGAGCTACTTGCACTGTTTCGCGGTTCAAACATGCACTAATTGAGATCGTCCTGCGGGCCTGGTAATTGAGATGTACTGCTGAATTTGGCGCTGTTCTGTTCCACCAGCTCGACTTTGGCAGACGCTCGCACGTTTCAAAGACTTACCCGTTGGGACTACTGGCGCCCCCAATATAAGAGATCACTTACCACCACAGCCTAGGTTCTAATCGGCAGGCCCGTGCAGACCACCACGCACCTTCCATAGGGCCAGGTCATTTTGTTACACTTGCATAGTGCGCGCTATAACACTGAAAACTTCTGGCCACATCTCCCTTGCGCTTACCTGCCTGTCTCGCCTCCAAGCTGACGATTGTAAGGTCGGGCGATACCAGTTTCGACGATAACATAAGTTCATGAGCAGAGGGAGCAAGGTTCAATATGGTTTAGATAGAGAAGTAGAAGCCGCAGTATATTATGGACGGAGACAATAGCATTCAGAGGCAGATACGTACTTATATTCAGAGCTTCGGGCATTAATAAACGAGCGTTATTATTGAATAGCCATTAGGCCCAGACCTCTGGAGAGATACATGCCTATTTGAATGGTCTACCCAACGGAGTAAATGATCCATGTGCAACCCTCGGGCTTTAGACGCCGGATTCGATGGAAACCCAAAGTTGATATATCGATACTGGAGTCTTCTAGCCTGAGGAAATATACAAGGCAGCGTTACTGGCGACGGGTGGCCGATTTCTAGAAGACAAGCTGCTCGCAAACCGTTGCTCTCAGTACAGCTCGAGCGATTCCAGAGGTTCCATTGCGACGGAGTAAAGCCCCAGAGCAACCCCAGAGCGCCATTCTCGCCGAGGCGAAAGCAGCCACTTATGCGTACACCACCGTGGATTCAGCGCCCAGCGTCCGCCAAGCTGGAAAAAATAGCTCGGGTGACGGGAAATGGATCAGGATGAGTCGCAGATAAAGGGCAGAATATGGACGCGGTGTTGCGGAGTTTTGGCCAGATTAGCGTCAAAATTAGGTTTGATGCCGAGATTTAGCACCAAAAGGCCAAGTACTTACTGCCACCAACCTCGCCCGTCTTCCCCTTCTCCCCGTCTCCATCGCTGTCTCTACCTCCCCCGTCGTCGTGAACGGCGCAAATCTACCATGGCCACGCTTACACGCACACCAGCCGTCTCTGTCGAGTATCCTCCCCAGTCGGAGCAAGAGCTTGACACGTACATTCCCCAGCCGTTTCCGATCCACGTCTTGCAGCAGGAGAGAGAACGGTCTGTACCTCAGGTCGACCACCCACCGCCATCCATTCTGCTATCTGCTGCTTCACAGTCGCAGGTAGCCGCACAAGAAGAGGAGCTGGAAAAATCACCATCGAACCTGGATACATCATTCGAACACGACTCTGTTCAACTTGACGACGTGTGCCACATTCGCATTCTACGCTCTCGACCCGTCTCCTAAAATTCCCGTCTTTTTCTTTTAGGATGACGTTCTTCCGTCGCTCGTGCACGTACAACAATCGTGCTTGGAGACGCTAAACAACCTACTTTCACGCTCAATGTCCGACGGCGTCAAGTGGTCAGCCATCGTACCTGCGCGACGTCATTCTGCTCCCCCCATCGGCCTCTTTACACCTTCTGCTGTTACGCCTGAATCATCCTCGGCCCTTCATACCCTCATTGCGAACCTCCGCGTTCGTGATGCTAGCAGAACCGACGTCATGGTCGAAACTGGCAGCAATGCGCTTGGTGCTAGCAGCACTACCCCCGACGCCCATGCACTTTGTGATGAGCTTGTCCAGCGCGTTAATGTCGATACCGGGCTTCTCTCGTATCGTGACACTCAACTTGCCAGGGCACTCGCGTCTCTGTACGCTTACTCGACTCAGATCCTCCAGCGATCTTCCTTAACGTCCCTCCTTCCGGGCGGCCCATCTCCCCTCGCTTTATCTCCGCATCTTCAAAGGGATCTTGGCGACCCTTCGGACATGCTCGGCGCATTGAGCCGCCAGCTCATTACACTTCAATCTCACCGTGCACATTCCGAGTCGCGTGCCAACAGTCCCAGTCCCGGTATCAATCACGAGCGCGGGAATCCCATTCTCGTCGTAGAGAAGGCACTACTATGGAATAAAGTCGACGACGCTCTTGATAGCGTCCTTCGGCTGTGTCGTGAGGCTTCCGGATTTGGACTAGTTGGCGACGACAATGACCATGCGCCGCCTTCGGTGAATTGGGACCACTATCCCCCCGAATACGACCATGACAAGCTCCCGGAATACGACATCGATTCTGAACAGTATGATGATGTCCTAGCCGAGAAACCAGCGGCGGAATTTGCATCGGCACATACGTCGGCCTCGACAACGCGCGCCGAGCCTACTTCCTACCTCTCATCTTCTTCTGAGAAGATGAAGCTCGATTTGGACGCGGTGACGATGGCGATTGACCGGTTATATCTCGTTGCACCGCAGTTGCATAGTCAGCGCGTCGAGTTAAAGGCGAAGAAACTGGAAGAGTTGGAATTGGCTCGTGTGATGGGGACCATCGAACGCGTCGCCGCACGAGGGAGGCTGGATAACCAACGGGCGGCAGATCCCATGTCGGGTGGGCGAGCCAAGCTAAGGAAAGACAAAGGCAAGGCGCGAGAAGGGGAGCGAGACGGCGCGACGGAAGACTTGGATAAGCTTCTGTCGTTGATCAGTAAGGCTGATGCGGGGAGGTTGCCTGGGCAGCGGTTCGAAGTAAACGACGCCAACAAGACGAAGGGGAATACATCAAAGCAGAAGGAGGTACGTGTATTGCCCCAGATATGGCATGCCGGGATGGTTCTCATCGTCTCTTATTTAGGGCGTGGATACGTTCATGGAACACATTCTCAAACATACGTCGGTGGGACGATTGCATTCCCAAGACGCAGTTCTGTCGACGACTCGGAGCCCTAAGCGAATGCAATCTGTTAAGAGCTTCCGGCAGCTAGATATCGGGGCCGTCAATGTAGACGATCCGGAAGCGCTGCTATCGCTCCCGGAGTTTATGAAGGAGACGATGTCCGGCCCTCTGCCTCTATCGCCTGGCTTTGTCGGGGACACAAAGGGCAAAGGCGTGGTTGCGAAGTTGAAAGGCAGGAAGCGGAGTCATTCTGCGCCATCTGTGGCCGCGTGGTTCACGAGAGTGACCTCTTCGTCTCTCAACTCCTCGTCTTCCTCTCTAGTAAACTCAGCGGCAGCGGTGGACGTGAATGCGGAGGGGCTGGGGGATAAGCGTGGTGTGTTTTGACATTGATATCAGTTGTGCATTTGTGGGATACCCTGACGCATGTTATTTCGTTTATCTTTATCCTTACTCTCTCCGTGGATATTATTGCTCTTTCGGTTTTGGGATAGCTGTCGGACTTGCCGTTTATTACGTCGCGGAGCATCAGGAGAAGTTGAATAGCGTGCAAGTGTTTGTGCAAGTTCCTGGTCTGGAAAGCAGTATGGAGGGCGTCGAGGCCGAGGTGATTGCCGCGCCGGGTGGGGACGGGGGTGAAGAGTCGCAGAAGCTTGTGGTGAGGACGTCCTTGGGCATCTCCGCCCCGCTCGTGCTGCCGACTCCGGTGGTCCCTGGTCCGTACGGCGTGAGAGTCGCTGGCAACCACTTGGAAATCAAACTCGCCGCTCTGCCTGTTTCCGAGCAAAGGGATGCCCTCGGTGAGCCCTCGCACGATACGCCTATCCTTCTCGATGCAGCACACTTGTCGAGGATCGCGCCGACGTCGTTTATATGCGCGTCGTGCTCCTCTCTCGTTGCCGCTCTTTCTCAGCCCCCAAACCCCTCTCGATCTGTTCTGCGCTCGCTTACACCAAGCACCCCGCTGTCGACCTTGGCTGTACCTGCAATCAAGTACGCCGACTTGCCTTCGGAGCACTGGGCCGAGTTGATTGATGCATGGATGTGCCATACCGACCAGAAATTATCCGAGCAAGTTCAAAAGCACACGGCGCACGGGTTCTGGCCCGAGCCCGACCGAGTGCTGGTCGGAGGGAGTTACCTGCTGTTTGCGGAGGAGGTCATTGTGAAGGAAAACCTCAAGAAGATGGAGAAGAACCAGGTAAATTCGCCAGTTTATCTTCGTTCACTTCTGCCCCTTTGTTATCATCCGGGCGAAAAGAAGGCCGCCGCTGGATATCCTACCAGTGGTCCTGCTCCGCACCACCTCGACGCGAAATACCTAGTCCATCGTGCGAAAGGAGTTGGCCTCCGAGCTGATTTCCGTGTCCGCGGTGATGGTAGAGAGCCCGGGAACTGGTGCGGAAAAGACGAAGCGCACGCGCTTAGCGGCTGATACCAACCGTCCAATATTAAACAATGCCCTTTTCAAACAACTCTGGTGTTGCGGAGGTCCAAGCTGCTGGGGCTACCGACGAGGGCACATCCTTTCTGTTATTTTTTCGCTCATTCCTTCATTTTATTCCCTTTTGAACTGCTCGATGCTGACACTTTGGTTTGTTACTAGGATGTCGACGATCGGCGGCACGTACATTGCGCATGTGGCACTTTGCTCGGACACAGCCAGTCTCCACTAAATTCTACATCGGTTGCCTACCGGTTCGCGAAATATTCGGTCCGACCTGTTGGCCACGCCTCCGAGTACGTCGAGATTTACTCTGCCCGATTTGTAGCGGCTGAGGCATTTGTTTTTGTACAGTCTAATCCGGCTATCATTTTCGGCGTTTGTCGTCGCCGACATGATTGAACTTGCGCGCGCGCATGCGTCCTATCGATTTGTCATAAAGGATGAGGAAGAGGAGAAGCCAAGAATTTTGGTATGCTTGGTGTCTCCAGTGATCGGCCATGCCTCGCCCTCGCTCAATATTGAATCCCACTCTTAGATATGGCTATTCAACCCCTCCATACAGCTGTCATATGCCACGCCAAAAGGCTACTTCATCCCACAAAGTGGTCTAGGGCGCGTTGCAAAAGTCATGTACAAAATTATTGGACCTGCTGTCTCCGAACCCCCTCAGGAGTACGAGCTTTCTCCAACTATACGCACCTCTTGCCCTACTGATCTCAATCCAGTGTACTAAGTAGATACCCGGGCTTCTCGCAAGCAGAAGAACTTTACTACCCCATGGACAACTGCCGCTCCCTGGCGGCTATTCTTAAGGAAAGCAACAACGCATACCCCGAGGCGCGTAGAGCGATGAATAATTTCGACGTTGGATGGCTGTGTTGGGTCTGATTGACTTTGGAACGTAATTGGTGGGGTTTACATTTGCACTCTGTAACGGTCTGGTCTTCATGTTGTTCTGCAGGTTTGTTTCACTGCCTCCTTTCGCCATTTCATGTTGTTCTATCATACCTCATACAGACATGGTATTGATACTAATATCACCTTGCACATGCGGTATTTTCAATATCTTTCCTATGCATGTCTCCGAGAAGCGACTCTCCCTCCCTTCCACGATTTGCTGGGACTTTTAGAATGCAGAACGAGGTTTAGGCTATCGGCACATACACCTCCAGACTGCGTGACGCAGCCTGTGAGCCACCGCCGGAATCCAAGAATTCCTCGCACAAAAAGAGTCCATTAGAGTAGTACAAGAGTCGCTGAACGAAGAAAGGTGTGGATGTGGGTGCGGGTTATACGACAATGACAACGAAAGCAAAATGAAAGAAGAGAAGAAAGAAAGCGAGATAACCTCAAAAAACAATAGGCACCACCACCGCTTCATGAGCCTGCTCCTTTGCGGGGCGGAGATTGCTGCGGAACTAGAAGGGTCGGCGAACCCGACGTTGTTGATAAATTGTATGTCGGAAACCGCTGGGATGGATAGAGGCTCGAGTTGGACGGCGTCCGCGAGAGTGGGGATCCGGGCAACGACGCATTGGAGGGTGCGGGAGAAGAGAACGTGTCCGTTGGAGACATGAGCATGGATGTCGTGCCCTGGTTCGCCTCTTTGAGTAGGAACTCGACCCACATTTGGGAAAATGTCTATGAACGTAATTTAAGAGTGAAGACAGGGGGATAGAGGCTGAGGGGGGAGGCGTACTTCTGTGTCTTCGAGTTTCCCATTCTCTGAGCCTTTGCTACTGGATACTTTACGAGTTGAGGGCGTTGGTGTGAAACTTGGGGTAAGCCCGCCGCTGCCGGACCGCTGGAGACCTGCTTTCTCTCGCTCTGCGTCCGACCATGATAGTATTGATGCCAGCAGGGTAAGCATTTCGAAGCGCTTTGCGTCTGCTCGCGGGGTATTGAGAAACTGTAGCAGGATATTCGTGACTAGTCGCCTATGTTCCGTTGACAGTCCCAGGGGAGCGAATAATAAGTTCGGACATCACAGGGAAAACATAGTTGTAACAGGGAACGAGACTGACCGATCGACATTGGTATCTGAGGAGCTTTTACGAAGTCGACGGAGGGCTTCTGTCAAGTGTTCATTGAGAATGACAGCTAGAGGGCAGATCCAGTTAGCTGACGGCTCGAGATGGGACTGAGCGCGATCATCTACCTTCATGTCTAACTTTGCCGATGAGCAGGTTCTTCTCTTTTACCTCCTTTTCGAGGTCAAGCACGCGCTTGTTATTCGTTTGAGAGGAATCTAATTCAGCCTGCAATCAATAAGATTAGAGCAGAATTAGTAACGACCATAGGCAGAAGTAACCGGTGGATTGAGGACAGACCTCTGCTTGGAACGCGCGCTGCTTGAATTCGACGAGCGAGTGTGTAAGCTGTCGTATTTGCGCATCGTATTCGCCAACGGCATTTTGTAGTTCGACTTCCTTCCCTGCGGTAAACAGAATTAGAATTAGGGCAGAGGAGAGGTAACGCCAAGGTATATAGCCCCATACCAGCTTGGAAATCCTCCAAAACAGACTGCAGATTTATCGAGTTCTCCCTTTCCCGCTCCAGCTCATCTGCGCACCTAGCGTTCTCCTCGCGCAGCGCCTCCAGCTCCCCCTCCAGAGCTTGCAGCGATGTCCTGGCCTCTTCCGCCGCAAGCCTCTCCTCTAATAGCGCCCTCTCGCTTTCGTCCCTCTCCACACGACACCTCTCAAGCTCGGCGCGCAGTTCGTGGATCTCTCGTTCCCGACCGACAGCCTCCTGGGCAGAGTCCTCGAGCACTCTGCTCCGCATCGCCTCTATCTCCCTCGATGCTCTCTCCGCCTCCGAGTTTGACATTATCAGCTCGGATTTAAGCGTCTCCACGGTGCTCTCGAGGTCCTCGTTCTGCGCAGTGAGAGACTGTACGAGCTGTTCCCGGCGATCGAGCTCCTCCTACAAAAACGCGAGAATATAGGCAATCTATGGAACATCATGGATACTGAGGCTACGACGCACCGCGTCCTGCTTGAGCTTATTGCCCAGCGTTGTTCGCATAGTAGTGAGTTTGGCCAGTAGATTACGGTACTGCGTCGCGAGAGACTCCTTCTCCTCTTTTGTCCGTTCTAGCTCTTCCTCAAGCACCTGCAGTCTGCTGGGGCCTCCTGCGTCGTCCCTTGGAAAATATGAATGGGCGTCGTTCCCGTTGCTGCCATTAACGTTTCCATTCGGATTGGAGGGTGCAGGTGAGTCTATTGAGAGTCGCAGATGAGCAAGTGTTTCGTTGGCTGCATCGACAGCGCTGCTGTTCCCATCGCCGGCTGGGTTGTTCTGGCTGGCCATGTCGTCGAATCCAGCAGTATCAGCACTGTAGTTGGAGAATAAGCGAATATTCGAGGTTTGCGACGTGTACCTCAACCAAGGGATTGTCCACCTGCCTCATCTGGACGTTCATTTGCTTCCGTGCAGCTAACCACTTCGGTTATTTTTCGCCGAAATGTGGTTGTCACGTGATGAGTTGGGTCTGGCATGAATCTCGCATCTAACACCCGGTGTCTGCTGGCTCCAGCTGCGACGTCGTGAGTTCGAAGAGCCCAGCGCTCAGGTTCGACTGACCATGGACTTCAGCGCAGCGGGCGTCATGATCCTGAAATCCTGTCAAATCCTCCTCCTTAATGCGGCCAAATCCCGAGCAAATGTCAGAAAAGCCGTGGAGAAACCAGCCGAATCCGCCCCAATTTCGGCTGGGCCCTGGGGAGCCAAATGAGTGCATGGTTTGCTCCCATGACGCGACCGCGTCGCTGCTTCGAATTCTCGCAAGTCCCGAGCCGTGCGGGGATTTATAGCGTCCTCCTCGAGCGCTGTCCTTATCGCCAGCGTCGCAGACGTCGACGTCGACGGCCAGCACCATCATGGACTCCAAACTAGCCCTGCCCACGACGCGCAGCGATGATGCGCACAGAGACAGAACCCCGCGCTCCCCGCCGCCGCAGCGGCCGCCCCTCTCGCTCTTGTGCATTGGATGCGTCTCGCTTATCACGCTCGCTGGCTTCTTCAACTATCTCCCCACAGCGAGGTTCTCGTACACGTACCCATCTATTCCCCCGCACGCCGACCGCGTCCTCCGGGAATGCAAGGCCCTCAAAGAGACGCCTGGCCCCCCGGCCGAGTTCTTTACCCGCACTCAGTCTGACCGCTTTGTCCCCGGCACAAAGCCCGTCTGGATTCGAAACGCCACCATCTGGGGCGGTGGCTCGCATGGTTTGGGGACACTCCACGGCGATGGTGAGTGGCCAACTCGCGCGCGATAGTTCAACATGCAGCTCACGTTCGCTATATTCACCAGTATTCATTGCCGGTGGAATCATCAAGGCTGTCGGGCATGTACCTCGCGAAATGGTAGATGATTACAAGTACGTCGACGAGGTCAACGCGCAGAATCTATGGATCACTCCAGGCAGTACGTTCTCCTGCATACCATCCGCGAGCTACTATCCCAACTCACATGAATCGCCAAGTCTTCGACATGCATTCCCACATTGGAGTAGACTCTATACCCAATCTCAGGGGTGCCGCGGATACCAACTCCCCCAAGGGTATCGCGCAGCCATGGATCCGAAGTCTTGATGCACTCAACACCCACGACGATTCCTACAAGCTCTCTGTCGCCGGAGGCGTCACGACATCCCTCATTTTGCCTGGCTCAGCTGGCGCAATCGGTACGTACGGCTGTACAGCTTGATGCTTTGTTTCTTGGGCTCATGCAGCAGGGAATAGGTGGCCAGGCATTCGCTATCAAGCTGCGAGATACCGCCGAGGGCTCGGCATCCTCCAAATTGCTCGAACCGCCGTACACGTTGGGTGGAAGCCATGTCGACCCATCGGTGCGTCCTCGCTGGAGGCACATGAAGTGAGTACTACTACACCTATCAACAAGTCCCGTGCGTACTCGCGATACTGACTATTTTCAAGGCACGCGTGTGGTGAGAACCCCAGCAGGTTTTACCAAGGCACACGTATGGATACAGCCTGGGCCTTCCGCCACGCCTATAACGAGGCCCGCAAGATCAAGGAGGAGCAAGACGCCTACTGTGAAAAGGCGGAGGCCGGTAAATGGGAAGGTCTGGCTTCCAAGATACCTGAGAATTTGCAGTGGGAGGCGCTCGTGGACGTGCTTCGCGGACGCGTCAAGGTGAAGAGAATGCCAAACACCTTGCTTATTTACAACTGCTAACTCGCGTTACCGTGAAGGTCAACGTCCACTGTTACGAGGGTATCGACTTTGACGACATCGTTAGGCTCTCCAACGAGTTCCAGTTCCCGGTCGCCGCATATCATCACGCGCACGATGCCTACCTTGTTCCCGAGCTTTTGAAGAAGACGTGGGGCGGTCCGCCTGCCGTTGCAATCTTTTCTTTACATTCACGGTATGTATTCTCATGTTGATTAACAGGCCTTGCTCTGATAGAACTGGCATTTGGAAGCTATAAGCGTGAGGCTTATCGAGGCTCCGAGTATGCGCCATACATCCTTGCGAAGAATGGGTTGCGTGTTATCATGAAGGTAAAACAGAATCATCTAGTTTGAAACTCGCTTCATAACTAATCAGTCACTGCCTTGTGTCTAGAGCGATCACCCGGTGACTGATTCTCGCTACCTCCCGTATCAAGCCGCACAGGCGCACTACTACGGCCTCCCTACGGAGCTCGCACTAGCATCCGTGACGACCACGCCAGCAGAAGCCGCCGGATTCGGCCACAGACTCGGATACGTGCGCAAGGGCTACGACGCGGACCTCGTGCTGTGGGACTCGCACCCGCTCGCGCTGGGCGCCACGCCCGCGCAGGTCTGGATCGACGGCATCGCCCAGCTCTCCGCGCCGTTTGTCTCCCAGAAGCCCCGGACGTTCCAGGACGTGCCGAATACGCCGAATTTCGAGAAGGAGGCGGCGGAGGCGGTCAAGTATGATGGGCTGCCTCCGCTGAAGCCCAAGGAGGTGCGGGATGTGGTGTTTACGAATGTGCGGACGCTGTGGGGTAAGGAAGGCGGAAGCCACGTAGCTGTACCTCTCGCCGGGGACGCGAACGCGAACGCGAAGAGCCAAGCAGGCACAGTCGTGGTCAAGAACGGAAAGATCGAGTGCGCGGGCTCTTCGCAAGATTGCTTGGCGATGGCCCAGGCGGGCGATATGGATGTTATCGATCTCCAAGGAGGCTCCGTTGCGCCCGGTTTGATCTCGTTTGGGACGCCGTTGGGCTTGGCAGAGATCACCTCGGAGTATTCTACCAACGACGGGCCTGTGGCCGATCCTCTCGAAGACAAAGTCCCTTCTATCGCGGGGGGTGATGACGCGGTTATCCAGGCATGTGATGGGCTGCAATTTGGCGGAAGAGATACGCTGTGCGTTGTGTTGAACCAGTCCGAGCGGAGTATTGATGTGTTAACGTTGGTCGCCCGCTTGTCTCTAGGTTGACGTTCCGCGCTGGCGTGACCGCCGCCGTTACCCCGCCCACCGGCGGGCACATCTCTGGGCTAAGCACTGCTTTCTACCTCGGCGCGGAGCATAAACTTCAAGCAGGCGCGGTTATCAAAGACATCGCTGCCCTTCACGTCGCTGTGGGCCATCTTGGGCTGAAAGAAGGCCCGAGCATCAGCACGCAGATCGCCACCTTGCGGCGCTTGTTGTTGTCCGAGCGGAAGAGTGAGAGCGGCGAGAGCGAGAATTGGTTCAAGGAAGCGGCCCATGTAAGCAGGCAGTCCGACCCCCTGCGATAGTAATACTTTCTCACTTGACTTTTCGTTTTCCTCTTGCAGGGCAACATCCCTCTCATCGTCAAAGTGGACAAAGCCGACCACATGGCCACCCTATTGGTGCTCAAAAAGCAAGTGGAGGGGAAGACGGGAAAGACGCTCCGCCTCTCGTTCGCCGGGGGCCTCGAAGCCCATCTGCTGGCAAAGGAAATCGGCGAGGCCGGCGTGGGCGTTATACTGAACCCTGTCAGGTCCTTCCCGACCACCTTTGACCAACTCAGGATCATCCCGGGTCCCCCGCTGTCGGAAGACACGCCCATTTCGGCCTTGTTGAAGCACAATGTTACTGTTGGGCTGGGCGTCGAGGATAAATCGGAGGCGCCCGGCGCCCGATTCGATATTGGATGGGTGGGTTGTTTTTTCTCAACGCTGCGCTTCTGTTATTTTCTTCGCATGCTTATCCATACCATCTTCCCATCTTCCCTAGGCCGCGCTCGATGGGAACGGCAAGATCAGCAAAGAGCAGGCGATCGCGCTCGCCACCACCAATTTGGAGAAGATCTTTGGTATCGATACCCAAGGCGACTTTGTGGCGTACCATGGGGGCGACGTATTTGACATGGAGAGCAAGGCAGTCGCTGTCATGTCCGCTCGCCGGGAACAAGTGGCGCTGTTTTGATATATGGTATGCGAGATCAGCTTGTCCTTTTGTTTTTGGCGGAAGGACATGTGGGTAAGAAAGTGAAAGATTGTATAATAGGAACAAGATATCGAGCAATAAGCAAAAGGAAAAGAAAGATGAGAAACAAAGGTGGCAACATTGAGAGATGCGATCTCGTTTGAAGCCGGAGGTCATGCGCATAATTTGCACAGGCTGTTTTGAGCCCATGAGCAATGCACCGATTCGAGACAAAAATCTGCCGACATTAGGAATGGTACTAGAGTGTAGTGTTTGGGGAGCCGAGGCCGTCTCGCTGCAAGAACAGCGCCAATGACGAGATTATAGTCGCGTTTGAGGTTGCCATCCCATTTACAGGGCTGGAGGACATTGACGTAGATGTTATCCATTCTCTCCTCTGGAGTAAGACCCGTTTGCGTACCCGCCCGAAGTGCTCCAAGCTGCTCAACGGGGTCAGTCAATGGTAAAGTCCAAGGTCAAGGCATCATAACAAGGAACCATAAGAGACACGCGGAGAAGTCGGAAAAGATACCAGACATGACACGGCGGCCGCACACCACACCCAAAAATTAACAATAATACCCCACGCCCCCACCTGCGGCACACAACGGGGCCACAGCGGATGCCTTCGACTTGAAACTCCCCACGACGCCTCTCTTCGCGCACATCTCCAGCATGATAATCCTCTCATTCAAAATTTCTTCCGTGTTCTCCTCCTCTCCGGGTGCCAATGTAGGAGCGGCCATGCGCGTGCGGCGCGTAGTCTCGATCGTACAGTCGGGGTCCGGGCAGACAGCCCTCGAGTCCAACCCACTGTTGCAATCGTCACAGATGAGGTGACCGCAAGAGTGGAATTTGATCGAAGCCACGCCGGCATGGCAATGACAGCAATTACCCTGGATGTGGGACTTTCCGGCCTCCTCGCGCTCTCTATCCAGCGATATGATGGACTTCACCCCTGCAAGGCGGTTCCCACCCGTCGCATTGTTGGCGTGCGGTACCTCCTCGTCGTAGAGAGCGAACCACGGCAGCCCAACTTGTTTGTAGGTATCCGCCGATACTGGGCACTCCGGAGCCGGTAGACCGGTCAAGTGCTCGTACATCGCCGGATTGAGGACGTGGATGTGGACTCTGACTGAGTTTGACTGGTCATAGGCAGCGAGCGGGAGCGTGTCGCGCACAATCTTTTGAGTGATGCTACCGCCGGCAGCAAATCCCATCGGTCCAGAGAAGCCGCCACCTCGAAGACGAAGGACGAGGTGAACAGTAGATTCATGAGTGATTCTGTAGTCTGCACAGAGGCAGAAATATTCGTAAATAAAATCATCTTTGAAAACGAGATTACCTACCATGTAAAATCCGTCCATCTTCGAGCTGCCTCCCAGCATATATTAGCCGTTGTTTTTTAGGTAGAATCCCTTCCTTATCTTGAATCAATGCTTTGATTTCGCCAACCGTGTACGAGGGTTCGCAGCCTAACGTGATAGTCTTTCCGGTGAGAGTTTTGACGAATACTAGTGGATGACGTAGGGCTAACTTAGCCACTATAGCTACAAGGAACGAATGGCAGCCACTCACTATAGCCCGTATGCTGAGACGACCGTAAGCACACAGTGATGCTACTCAATGCAGTGGGAAACGGCTCCCCAACACGAAGCTGGCGTACTCTGAACATGACATTTCCCCATTAGCCTTCAGAATAGCAAGATCTGATCTATTCAACGCACGGGTTGGGCCTGTCAATCATTGTGAGGGAGTCTCCTTCTTGAAGGCCAAGTTCGCGAGGGGTTTTGTAAATGTCCAACAGAACCCGGGACTTGTCGCTGGGCTGTTCAAATGAAACCGTGGTGCTGAACTCCTTGAAAATATCGAACTGAAGTCCACCGATGTTCTGTGGATGAAGTCAATTGTCTACGTGATGTGGATTGATCATTGTTTCATCTCCGCTTACCTCCCCTCCGGTAAGTTGGCCTTCCGCGGTGTACCCGCTACCTAGCGGCATTGCGACGAATTCTGCACAAACACAAGAGATGTATTCTCGAGGCTACCGGCTATTCTTCAGACGAAGAAAATAACGTACGTTTAACTAGGCCAGGTGCAGTGCAGATACCGTCCTGATAGAAGACAAAGATTAGTACTTGGTCGTATCGCCGTCAATTGATGTTCCGACTTGCCAGCCACCTACAACCAGAATATCATGAGCTGGAGGTCATCAGCCATGAGATATACATACGGCTGCCCCTCATCATGATCTACTACTACGTAGTCCTGCGTCCCATCCTGTCGGACATCAGATCTGGGATATCCATTCAACACGTTGATGTCGCCGGCGGAGACCTTCAGCGCATATCTGTTCCGCTTGCTCGAAAAATCCATCCACATCGCTTCTCTTCGATACATGGACTGACCGTCAGAGTATAGGAGATCTTGTCAGCCAATGTATTCGACGCTACTGTGTATTGAAAGTGAAAAGAACGGACCATGAATAGCCCTCCTTGAGCGACAATAGACGCTGGAAGTTTGCGCGCATAATCAGCGACATTGCTTCACAAGAGTCTAGCATTATTAGAGGCCATAGGAAGATGAGTTGGCAGGCTAGCTCACTGTAGCTTGAACGCCCCGAGACCAGGCGGGAGAGGATATTGTTTTCCATTATCTGGAGGTCGCTCGGTTAGACTTTTGTGGTTGTGGAAGCAATATCAATCTGGGTCTAGTATACCTGGTACACGGATAGTCCTGTAAGATAAGTAGGATTAGGTGTGAGCACGGTCGCACGATAGATAGACAACGCTAATGCACAACTGACCTCTGAAAAGATATACCAAGGTCATCGTATACTTTGACTTGGTATCCCTCAATAACAGCCTCGTCGAGGCCAAGATCCTTCTCGCCATGAGGAGGAACGAAGATACGATTATAATACTCCACTAGAGTTTGGTCTCTGCAGGTTGGCAATACGTGATCATGCAAGATGCATGTGAAGGGAGCAATATCACGTACATGTTAATGGCTGCTGTGGAGCTCGCCTGATCCGCAGTAACGTGGACGGTGTAGGTCTCGAGTGATTTGATGACCAGAGTGGCATTTGTTGGCACTTTCCGGCCTGAGGCAAGTAGTAACATTTGTAGTTAGGGGTAGGAGTCAAACCCCAGTCTATGCGCGTTGCATTGTTATAAAGAAATCTCACCCTTCGCAACAAAAGCAGCTACAATCGCATCACGATCCAAAGGGGATTTGAATGCCCCCACCTCTACGGCGTCGCAGTTTTCGTCTATGACCGTAACCGCAACCAACCCTGGGCCAGTCTCATCTATTGGTTGATTCATGGATGGTTTGACGTTAGCACGAGCGGCGGAAGTTTGCGGTCTACGCATACGTTTCGAGCCAGGCGGTAGAGAAATGCATGAAGACATCGTATGCTGATAGACCTGATTGAGAAGATGGCTTTCGTCGTTTTATGAACATTGATGCGCGAAGCGCAGGAGGAGTGTTTCCGCACCTGACACCAGTAGTCTCCTAGGTTCTTGTTCGCGAGCGGAGGCACAAATTCGTGAAGGGAGAAAAGTGCACCAAAATGAGCGAGAATCTCGAGGATGCCTTCAGCTACCACCAAGTACGACAGGTGAAGTCCTCGAGGCCTCACATGCGACACACTAGTCGGTCAATATTCATGACCCATGACAACGCCCCGGCAATCGTAGCATCTTCATCTACTTATATCCCCTTATAGTCTAAGTATCAGCGTTAGGTTTCACGATTTCATACTAATACTATCCCCGACCGAACTCAACACCACGCGCGTCTCCGCTCTAATTTTTTCCGCACTCGCTTACCACGCAACACAATATCTTTCTGTCTTACTTTGTAGAGGAGTAGTCTTCCTAGTCCTCAGGAGCTTGAGTAAAGTAGTCCAAAGTTGCAAGAAGATTGACTCTAGGAGTAATAGCAATGATTAATGAACCTTTCGGAGAAAGGTCACAATGACGACGAAAGTGGCTGTGATGACCGCGAAAGTGGGCGTAAGCCTAGTAGGCTCATGTAAAAGTGCTTCACACTTGGCTCTGCACAAAAATTGGAAGCTTTTCCAGGGTTTGAAGACTTCAAATTTCCTTGTGGAGGGCAGAAAACTTTGCATTTAATATCAGATATTGTCAGATATCGGATCCGAAGTTGGTCTTGTCTCTGAGTGAAGATCATACACAAACGGACAGTCCTTTATCAAAACCATACGTCCTCGCATAAAGCGAGTGCACAGAAGGAGGCACAGGGGTACATATACATGGCAGATACAAAAAAATCGGCGCACATAATCGAGAAAATGGGGTAGCGGGGAAAGAGTGCCCGGGAGCAAACGGTCGGTGATTTATTGGCGGGCATAGTATACGTTATAGACTCTTCATAGTTTCATATAGATAACCACATATGGCGCTTGCCAATGCATATCACTCCAAGCATTTCCGAAGAGTTAGATAACATTCTTGACAAAGACGTAGCAATCGTGGTGGGCCAGATGAGCACTGATGAACATCGGAGGGTGCGCAGAGCGTGAACAATGAGCGCTTAGAATGGTGTGAGAATAGTTAAGTTAGGGGGACGTGGTTCTGCTAGTAAGATCTAGTTGGCGCTGAACAAAGGCTTTGATATCCGTACCTGCCCTAAATGAGACGAATGTACTTATACACACGCAACTACCTATCCCGAGTGGCATGTTAACGATAGATAGTGACGTACGAGGTATCCGAATCGTCCGACTCGTGATATGCCAGCTCCAGTTCCTCGTCCCTCCTGGCCTGGATAGCCTCCTTCTCCATCTCGGGATCGGACGCGAGCTGGAATCCACATGCCTTCCTGATGCCCCTCGCAATCCATTTATCTATGCTCGACGACTCCAGGGTCCAGTTGAGCGCGACACTACGGCGGGGCCTCCTCTCATCTTGTTCGCCGTCCTTGCAGCCGGCGATGTAGTTGATGCCAACGGAAGCGAGGAGGATGCGCACAGTGCGAACGAGCGTGCGCCGGCGCTCCTCAACCACATCATCGTCTGCGTCCGCAGCCAAAGGTTCGAGCGGGCCGAAGAGCGCTCGGTGGATGTCAAGCACATCCCCTTCATCGAGGTCGAATCCGGATACCTCAACGCGGCGCCATTCTCCGTGGCGGAAACCTTCTTCGTCGTCGTAGCATGCCCAGCAGATAGACTGCATACCCGCGCGTCCTCGGTGGGATTTATTGTTGTTGGATGTAATGCGGAAGGTGACGTGTCCTTCGGGTAGGTTGTGGATCTTGTAGCCAAGGCAGTAGTTCCATTCAACGGACTCCATCCGCGCGCGTTCGTGGTACTGAAAGTGCACATCGACGTGCGCGGGGGTGGCGAGGGAATAGACGCGAGAATACGTCTCACAGTTCCGTGGCTAGAGATTTTTCAGAAAATAAGATATAGGATAAAGCGGGATGAGAAGGAAGGGACACATACAGCGCATGTAGTCGACTGCTCCAAACCATCCACAGAACAGCTCTCCACCCAAACGGATTCCGCAAGCACCCCGGCTTCGAGCTCACACTCTTTCTCCAGCCTTTTGACCGTCTCGTGGACGCCTTCATAAATAATCCTCTCCTCATCGTCGTTACAGCGGTCCTCCTCATCTTCGTACTCAGGAGCCTCAGCAGCGCTGTACGCTCGCCCGCGCTTGGTTTCTCCCAACCGACACTTTACGTACTCCTCCCAAGCACCGTCGGGAGCGGAGACAGGATTGACGAGACGGAACTGCTTCGACGCGAGCTCGAGGCCCGTCACTTTTGGTTTCGCTGCTTTTACCGATCTTTTTGGCTTTGAGCCCGACGTCTTCTGAGACGCGGCAGAGCTTTTGGAGCCCCCCGATTTGGATTTGAGTGAGGCGGACTCGGCTTTCGATTTTGATAACGAAGACTTGGCCTTCGGAGGTGCGGCCGCGGCTTTCTTTGCTTTAATGGATGGGGCGCGAGGAGGCATCAGCGCGAGTCACTGGTGCTTGGTGGGATGAGAGGCGAAGCCAATGCCAAAACAAAACTGAGTTTAGTGCATGTGGACATGATGACTGTCAGTCCCAATTTGGTTACGACCTGCCGCTAAGTAATACTAGTGTCAGTGAAGCTAAGTATCGAACACGCACGTGGCTAAGTAAGACTGAGAGACGCAGCCCTGCTTGAAGTCGCAGCAGCCTGTGCAGATGTGGTTGATGTGGTTTCGCTGGTAAGTAGGCTCTGTAGTTGGAGGCTCTGATATCTATGCTGCCCGAAAGGAGACGAATCTCCTTACAGACTCATTCGTCGCATGTTATGTAACGATCGACAGCGGTATGTATATTAATAGGTTTCTAAGTCGTCTGCATCCTGGTACTCCAGCTCCAGCTCCTCATTCCTCCTGGCTTGGATACCCGCCTTCACCATTTCCGGATCGGACGCGAGCTGGAACCCACAAGCCTTCCTGATGCCTCTCGCAACCCATTTATCTATGCCAGACGACTCCAAGATCCACCTGAGCGTGACGCCGTGGTAGGGCCTCCTCTTGTCTTCTTCGCCATCCTTGCAGCCCACGACGTATTCGATGCCGACGGCAGCAAGGAGGATGCGAACGGTGCGGACAAGCAAACGCCGATGCTCCTCAATCACATCCTCGCCTGCGCCCGCAGCCAAAGGCTCGAGCGGGCCAAAGAGCGCTCGGTGGATATTGAGCACGTCCCCCTCATTGAGGTCGAATCCGGACACCTCAACAGGGCGCCACCTTTTGTGGCGAAAACCTTTTTCGTCGTCGAAGTATGCCCAACAGATAGATTCCATATCCGGGCGTGCTCGATGAGATTTACTGCCGCTAGACATAGCGCGGAACGCGATGTCTTCTCTGGGGAGGTTGTGAATCTTGTATCCAATAGAGTAATCCCATTCGAATGAATCCATCCGCGTGCGCTCATGGTACTGAAAGTGCACATCGACGTGCGCGGGGGCGGCGAGAGAATAGACGCGAGAGTACGTCTCGCAGTTCCGTGGCTAAAGAGTGGGACGCCCCCGGACATTAGATATCAATAAGAAAGGGTGTAGAGGAAACAAACCGTACAGCGCATTTAGTCCCCGGCTCAAGACCATCCAAAGAACAACTCTTCACCCAAATGGACTCTTCAAGCACTCCATCCTCGAGCCCACATTCTTTCTCCAGTTTTTTAATCGTCTCGCGGACGCCTTCATATATAATCCTTTCCTCATCTTCCTCAGAGTCATAGCCGTCCTCTTCTTCATCTTCGAGATCAGAAGCCTCGGCGGCAGCGCTGCACACCCGCTCGCGCTTGACCTCTCCCAACCGAATCCTCATGTAGTCCTCCCAGGCATCATCAGAGGCGGAGACGGGATTGACAAGACGGAAGTGCTTCGATGCCAGCTCCAGGCCCGACACTTCCGATCTCGTTGCCTTTGCCGGTTTTTTCGATTTCGAGCCCGACGTTTTCCGAGACATGGCAGAATTCTTGGGACTTCCTGACTTGAGCGAGGTGGGCTTGGCTTTCGTTTTTGACAATGAGGATTTTGCCTTTGAAGGTGGGGCCGTGGCTTTCTTCGTCTTGGGTAGGGCGCGGGGAGACATCGGCTGGTCGCCGCGAGCTCACTCGTGGTGGAAGGGATGACGAGAAGGGGCGGGTGACGGAAAATTGGGCTTTTATCTGCTTTTACACACGTGGACACGGTGACTGCCAACTAGTGAAATAACCAAATACTTACTAAATAAGGCCGGCTGGCCTGGGGCAGCATAAGGAGCAATGCTATAAATCGCGGGAAAGTGGTAGCCAGAAAGAAAGCAGATTGGTGTTGCCCTATGACACGAGCGCCTGAGTGACGATGAGGACAACCCGGAACTCCAACGGACTTTCTGATGCTAGTAATAGGAGTATCTTCCACCCCCCCGATCCGAGCTATCCGAGTTTTCCTCATCTTCCGAGTCGTACTCGGAGTGGTACTCCAGCTCCTCCTTCCTAGCCTGAACGCCCGCCCTCTCCATCTCGGGATCGGACGCGAGCTGGAACCCACAGGCCTTCCTAGTGCCTCTCGCGATCCACTGATCTATACTAGACGACTCTAAAGTCCAGTCGAGTGCCGCGTTCCGATGGGGGTTCTCCTCTTCCCCGCCATCTTCTTCCTCCTTGCATCTCACGGGGTAGTCAATTCCGACGGAAGCGAGGAGGATGCGCACAGTGCGAACGAGCATGCACCGACGAGCCGCGATCGCGGCATCGTCTGCGTCAGCAGCCAAGGGCTCGAGCGGGCCGAAGAGCGCCTGATGAATATTGAGCACGTCCCTCTGGTCGAGGTCGAACCCGAACACCTCAACGCGACGCCATTCTCTGTGGCGGAAACCTTCGTCGTCATCGTAGAACGCCCAGCAGATGGACCGCATATCCGGGCGTCCCCGATGAGTCTTGTTGCCGCAGGATGTGAAGCGGAACGCGACGTCTTCTCCGGCCAGGTCGTGAATCTTGTAACCAATAGAGTAATTCCATTCAATAGATTCCATTCGCGTGCGTTCGTGGTACTGGAAATGCACATCAACGTGCGCCGGGGTGGCGAGGGAATAGATGCGAGAATACGTCTCGCAATTCCGTGGCTAGAAGATTTTTTAGAAAATGAGACATTGTATAGGCGGAAGAGAAAGGAGACATACAGCAAATCCCGGCCCCTCCAAGCCATCCAAAGAACAGCTCTCTACCCAAACACATTCTCCAAGCACCCCGTCTTCGAGCCCACACTCTTTCTCCAGCGCTTTGATTGTGTCGTGAACGCCCTCGTAGATGATCCTGGTATCGTCATCTCCACCCCACTCCCGATCCTCTTCATCCTCGTACTCGGGAGCCTCAGCGGCGTTGTATGCTCGCGCGGCCTCGGCCGATCGTTTCCGCGCGTATATCTCCCAGGCTGGGGCATCGTCGGGAGCGGAGACAGGGTTGATGAGACGAAATTTACTCGAAGCAAGCTCGAGGCCCGTCAATTTTGGCTCTGCCACATTTGGGCCTGACGTTTTCTGAGACATGGCAGAAATTCTAGAGCTCTCCGAAAGTCTGCGCCAAGTAGACTTCGCTTTCGATTTTGATAGCTGCGGCCCAAGATTTTTCCGGTTCAGATGGGGTGCGAGGGAATCGATATCGACCAGCGTTGCCCAGTGCTCACCGGTCTCCAAGCTGCTCGTGGAATTCGCTAAGGTGAAGGAGCGTCGATGACGAGGAGCTGCATTTTCAAATACATGTGACTGCTGCCGGATCACACCTAACTTGGCATGGTTGCGACACCATCAAGTCAACGTTGATGATCGCGAAGTGCTGCATACTTTCCAGCATTATCCACGAAAACACCTGCACAACGGGCGCTCAAGCTCGAATGGCTGCAGCGTGGTACAATCGACAATTGCAACCCACGGAAGGAAATCCCAACGAAGTTAGAAATGGTATCTCTCACCCAACCAATCTGCCGACCTATCCGAGTCATACTCATCTTCCCAGTCATCCTCGGCGCGGTATTCCAGCTCCAGCCTAGTCTCCTCCCTCATGACCTCCTCCATCCTAGCCTGAGCCCTCGCCTTCGTCATCTTCGGATCGGACGCGAGCTGGAACCCACATGCCTTCCTGATGCCCCTCGCAATCCACTGGTCTTTGGTAGACGACTCCAAGGTCCAATCAAGCGCCGCGCCCCGGTGTGCCAGCCTCTCGTCTTCTTCGTCGTCCTTGCATCTCACGGGATAGTCGATGCCAACGGCAGCGAAGAGGATGCGGACGGTGCGGACGAGCATGCGCTGGCGCTCCTCGACCACATCCTTGTTCGCCTTCGCAGCCAAAGGCACGAGCGGGCCAAAGAGCGCCTCGTGGATATCCAGCACGCCCTTCTTATCAAGGCCAAACTTGGATACCTCAACGGGGCGCCACTGTCTGTGGCGAAAACCTTCATCGTCGTCGAAATGCGCAAAGCAGATAGACTGCATGTCCGGGCGTCCCCGGTGAGACTTCTTGCGGCCGGATGTGGGGACTTGTTCACCATAGCTATGGATCTTATAACCGAGAGAGTAATTCCATCCAACCGATGATATCCCCGCGCGGTGGTAATACTGGAAGTGTACGTCGATGTGCGTGGGGGTGGCGAGCGAATAGATGCGAGAGTCCGTCTCGCAACCAGTCGGCTAGACAAATGCCAATGAGTGAAGCATCATGGTTAGACATGTGGGATAGAGGCAGAGGAGAAAGAGAGGCGTACCACGCTCGTAATCTCCTCTGAATAATCCGGACAACAATTCCCCACCCAGACAGACTCTCCAAGCACCCCGTCTTCGAACCCGCACTCTTTCTCCAGCACTTTGACGGTCTCGTGGACGCACCCATGGATGGTACCGGGGTCGTCGTCCTCATAATCCTCGGGTTCATCGGATTCGTATACAGGAGCCCGGACGGCATTATACGCCCCGCGCTTGACTCCCCCCAACCGATTCTTTATGTACTCCTTCCGGGCATCATCAGAAGCGGAGACAGGATTGACAAGGCGGAACTGCTTCAATGCAAGCTCGAGGCCCGTCGCCTTAGGTTTCGCTGGCTTTGTCGCTTGCTTTGTCTTCGAGCTCGTCGTCTTTTGTGGTGCGATAGTAGAGCCTTTGGATTTGAGCGAAGCACCCTCGGTGTTTGCTCTGGATAGCGAGGACTTCGTCTTCGAAGGCGCGGCGGTTGCGATTTTCTTCGTTTTGGAGAGGGCGCGAGGAGGCATCTCGTAGTCGGACAGAGAAGTAGGTGGTGAAAAACGGGATTTCATGCATGTTGACGATAGGCTGCGGTAACGTTGGAGCGCTATAGGGCGTTATGATGATTGGTGCCCGCCCCGACGTGCTTACCTCTATATGGCAAATTCCTAGCCTTTTGTGGAAATGTAGAGACTTCGACTGCGACTGGTTTGCATTCTCAACTCTATCTTCATCTCGTTCGATATTGACGCGGACGATTTACTCGCTTGATCGTTTTTTGGTCTTTATAGCATCCTCTCTGCTTGCGAATGATGCCCGTGTTGCATTCCAGAAACGCCGTGCGTGGGGTGTTTTGGCATTGGTGAGACTTTCCCTAAACTGACAGACCTCCTTCGGCCTCACTCAGTCGGTCCTCACAAAATTTTGCAGTGTACGACTGGCAAGCCATGGAGTAAATTGAATGATTTCTCTCGTAGAAGGGTACAGGACACAAATAAAAGTAGGAGTAGTGGTACACGAACAAAACAGAATGAAAAGGAGCTCAAACTTCCTGTGATTCGGCGCCCTGACAAGTAAACGAGGTCAATAAACTGACCATTGAAGGACCGGCGACAAGTACCAACCTTTTTCTTGGTCTTTGATGGAAGGAGTTCGGGGTTGATGAATGGTACGACACCACCTTGGCTGATGATGACAGTTCCCAAAAGCTTGTTCAACCTAGATGGACGCATTAGACGATTAACATAGCCAAGAGTGCTAGACACTGGACGTACTCCTCATCGTTCTTGATAGCAAGTTGAAGGTGGCGAGGAACGATACGAGCTTTCTTGTTATCGCGAGCGGCATTACCAGCAAGTTCGAGAATTTCAGCAGCGAGGTATTCGAGGACAGCGGCAAGGTACACTGAGAGGGACAAACGAGATGAGGCTTCGTGATGAGAAGGGCAAGCAGAAAAAATAAGTGGCGTACCAGGTGCGCCTGCTCCCACACGCTGAGCGTAGTTTCCCTTCTTCAAAAGACGATGGATACGACCAACGGGGAATTGGAGACCAGCCTTGGCCGAGCGAGAGGTACCCTTGACTTCGCTATCGCCAGCCTTGCCACCGGTCTTGCCAGATTTTCCACCTTTGCCTGAGATTACGGACCAAGATAAGCAACTGAGCACAGTGAAATTTTTAGAAAGGCGTCAGCGTACCAGACATGATTTTAGAAGGATAGGTGAGGTGAAAGGGTAAAAAGGCGGATGCGAGAGGGGGAGATGATGGAGGGAGGGAAGAGAGTTGTGGAGACGGACGAACACTCCAGGGGGTCTTTATAGAAGCGGGCAAAACAAAGCGTCGCGTCTGGTCACGTCAACAGCCATCACGTGATTTCTTTCTGTTGTTGCACCGGATGCAAATGATCCCGTGACCTGACGCGTCACGACCCTGACTCAACACCACGCCAACAGACCTTCGCACCCTTGGTTTTCTCTCTTTGTTTTCAAACAAAGCTCGGTCTGATAATTATTTTCCCGGGGGAAACTTGGCTATATATACATTCTTGTCTGAGGAGACGGGTCTGATGGCTGATCGAGATGTTTACCGTGGGGGTTGCTGTCCTTTCATTTGCTCTGTGGCCGGATCGTTTACAACACGCTCAGCGCAACTTCGCCTGGACGAGGACAAGCGTATGCTTACCGGCGTTGTGCTCTGCAAAGCGGGCCCCAGTCCGTTCTGAGTGCTTCAAGAACTTGTCAACGCAGTGGTTGACACAGGCGTCCTGTTCGAATAAGGACGTACTTAGGTCGGTGAGGAAGTCTCGGGAAGTCAACGGTGCCAACACACCTCTTTTGTAGCCAGCGTACCGCTGTTGAAGTCTGTGACGCATGAATTGAAACATCTTTCAACCAAACCCGAATACAGCTTCATGAAATCTTGCATCTTGGAAGAGAACAAGTTGGCCACGGTTATTCGACGATTGCTGATTGAGTAAGGCAAGTACCTGTTTCTTTTCAATGATTCTGTTGAGAGCGGCCTGTTCAGCGTGGCCAAGGCTCGAAATCGAATCCATAGTATAGAATTTGTCGTTTGTGCGTTTTGGCGATGGTGGTAGGCTGCAACGCAGGGCGGGATAGGGTGACAGGAAAGACTGTATCAGCGCTCGGATGGAAACCTTCCAGGCTGTCAGCTTGGCCAAGGATCCTCTCTGACTCTATCTCCCAAGCTTCTGCAAGGAATTTTACCCACGACCATAACTGTAACCACGGGCCACGGCTCCTCGACAAAAAACTCTCAATATATCGCCAATTTCTTATACCCGAAGCACGTTCCAAGATGCACGCGGCAACCCGCCACCAGCTCCCCCAAGCACCGTAGCAATCCCGCACCCCCAGCTCCCAATACTCGCCCAGAACCGCTCAAATTCGAAGAGAATGGCGACAGCTGCACTGGAGCGAACAATCCGCGCACAAAAGCCTACCATCCGGCTGTACGAGTCTCTTGGCGATGTTGGCGATGGTCGGTGAGTCCCATGCCCCAGCGCTCAGCACTGTCACCGGTAGTGATAGAAGCCCTGCTTTCCTTCCCGGGAACCCAAAATACTCAGAAAACTATGTCGCTTCTCTGGATGTCTCGAGATAGACGCGTCCATTGTGACCTCATCTTCGACAACCACAGCAAATGATCCGTCCAGATCCTCAACAGCAGGCCCCTACCACTCCCACCGCCGCAGCAGATCCGAGTTCATCACGCGCTTTCACGCCTTCCAGCTCTCCTTCGAAAGCCCGTTCTCCAACCCTCCCTTCCACGACGTCAACTTCACAGGCGTCGAGCACCGCCAATCCTCCCTCGTCTCATTCGGCCAGCGTCAAACCGTTGCAGGGACTTTCATCCTCATATGCCCATTCACCATCGACGTCCCGCAAGACCTCTTCCCTGTCGACGCACAGGCGTGGACATATACCGTCCGCGCGGCGACGTGGTTCAAGATGGCGAGCATCCGAGCATCCGAACCCGCTAGGATATTCTCATCCTCCCCGTCGTACGCGTCTTTCACGATACAAAACTTTTCCAATAATCTGCGGCAGCATCCGCGGACACTCGACTCGGTTATGGATGACATGGATAGGATGGATTTGTCGCGCTCCGTGCATCGGTCAGACGGGGATTCGGCGTGGTTTTAGCGGCGTGCACGAGGCCCGGGTTGCTGGTGGTAGTACTGCACCCGTACTCTCGATGGTATCATCTGCGTGCACGGGTGTGCGCGATGCCGTCAGGTTCAACGCTGCGCTCTTGACTATTAGTACCACGAACCTCCGCGTTTTTGCAGTGTGTTCGCACTGTCACTTGTCTGGCAACTGCCGACTCTTTAACTTGCGAGTCCTTGGTGGTCATTTCTAGTACTCATACGAATATCATTGTTTGTGCCATGCTGTCGCACCACTTTGCAAAGCACAACTTCAAAGTTTCGTGGCATACACTGGGACTGGCTTTCCAGGTGAAAGCCAGCGAGCTTCCACAGGGTAAAGCCAGCTGGAGACAGCTAAAATCCAGCCAAAATCCACCGTTTCGGAACGCTAGTGAACCAAGCGTGGGCGAGGGGCGGCCTCTTGGTATCCACCTGGCAGAACCTGATCGCTAGGCTTTGCCATCCAGGGGCTATTGTCGCCTTCCGAGCGCTGTGGGCCGTTGATCTTGCAGGGCTCGGACAGGCTCGGATTGCACTCGGAATCCCGGGCACCGGATTGATCGCCAGTGGCGGCATAAAATACCGTATACGCTAGTAGACAGGTGGATATATTCTCATAATATGTGGTCAAAAACAGAGCGGGGCAGCAAGAGTAAATACATGGGACTAAAGGTAGAAATGAGAGGCGCGGGATACATAAGCGGAAAGGTGACCGCGCCCACGCCCGGAATGGACCACATATTCGGGTGTGATGACGTTCAAGCGAGAGAGTGACGCAGAAGCGCCGGCAGCGTTCGTGAGACGGCGGAATACGTGGTCGGCGAGTGACGTGGTTGCGCCTGCCACGCGCACTACGAACGCGGAGGCTGGCGAGAAGGGGAGGAAGATAAGGTAAGGAAAAGAAAAAAGGTAGCTACCTAAGCTTAGTAAGGTGTAAACACGAGGTCACCCGCGACTCGCGCGGAGCGCGGGCGGGCGTGGGGCTTGACGCGGGCACGAAGGAGGCGGCTTTGCGGTTTTGAAGGCGACAAGCGGAGGTGTCGTGACTATTACTTCGAGAGCGAGCGTCGAAGTTTCGAACAACCAAGTACGACGTTGTATGACTTATGGATGGTGAGAGGAAATTTCTCCAAGTCCGATACTTAACCCACATCAACCTTGGTTAGCAAGATTGAGCGCGCGTGGAATCCGTGCGAAGACCAGCCTCTGCCGAGTAGACGCCAGGGGATCGGATACGCTGGGCTCCAGCGGGCAGCAGCAGGCAGCAGCCTGCTGGCGGCCGGCTCACGCTGCAGGCCTACTGGCTTTCAAAGCACTGGAAACCAGCTGGCATACGCCTGCCCACCATCCGAAATTTCTGCTGACCTCCACAAAATCGACGGCGAACTTCAAGTCCACTGGTTTGCGCCCGGATAGCCAGTTGCAGTGTACTGTTGGCCAAAACGACGTTGCCGATGAACTACTCATTTGTGCCTCTCAAGCTAGTGGCGGACTCCCAGCAACTTTCGCATCTCAGCCATCTCGTAGCATCTCTCTGAGCAGGTGTGGATAGTAGCACATCCCAAGTCGATAATGGTGTAGCGTCCATTGGGCCCGGCGAGAATGTTTCGCGGCTCCAAATCGTTATGAGAGATGCCAAGGCGGTGGAGAGAAGTAACGTGGTTGAGAATGTGTTGCCTAGTTATAAAGGGATTAGAGGGGGGGACGGAAAGATCAGATAGACAAATACCTTGCATTGTCACTGAGAAGATCAAACGATTCGATTGGCGCCCCAACATAAGCCGTTAAGAGTGCGACTCTCCCCTCGCCCTCAAAGACGCCAAAGTAGGAGGGTAGCGCTGAGCCACACAAGGATTTCAGTGGGTTCTGGTAAAACCAGCCCTCCTTCAGGACCTGTGCTCGAGTTTCGTAGTGGGCAATTTTTGCCACGACTTTGGCACCATCGCCAAGCGTGCCGATGAAGGTTGTGCTAGTACTGCCACTGCCCAGGAGTTGGTGGAGAATGATTCCTGGCCTACTGTCGCTCTCAAAGACACCGCCAGGGAGCGAGGGGTTGGGAGGTGAGGACGAGGAGTTCTGCAAGCCGGGATCGACGGGCTCTCTCCTCTTCATGGTATAGCTTGAGTCGCACTGAGCGTCTGGAAGCGAAAAATTGAACTGGAGAGACACGGCCTGCAAGCATGATTAAGCAAAGAGTGGGCGCTGGGTGATGGAAAAGACGCACCGATCCAACCTCCCTCACAGAAGCCAAACTATCCTGCCTTGCTCCATCTTGGGACCTCAGAAACCGCGCCTGCGAACTCGTCTCAGCGCGAGTTCTCCTGAGTGCAATGGGAGAGGGAGGGGTTGGGTGCAGGTACTCAGGCGAGGGTGGGATATCATCTTCACCGACTCGGAACATCATGGTAAGTAGAATTTGGATAGGAGAAGGATTTTGGGCGGTGAGAGGCATTGTGTCGCTTACGGTGGCGTAGGGGCGCGGTTGACCGGAACGGTCGCGAACGAACGCTATGCGGAAGAACTGGAAGTTTTTGCCATTGAACAATACACCAAACCGAGCACCGGAGTGCAAGATCGCCACTGTGAGCTGTACTCCAACGACTGAGCATATGCGCGTGTGGTATTATGCGGATGCACGTTACCTTGGCAATAATGGAGTCTATGCCGGTGAGGGGAAAGTTATCGAACTTGGACGCAAACTCCGAGCCCTGCCCGTCGTTGCCAACGGCGAACTCGTGAATCTGGGGCATGTATCGATCGCCTACTTCCCAAGGCCTATTCTCCCAATAAACAGCCGCCGGACCAACCCAGGCAACATCAGGCTTGATGCTGCGTTCAGTAATCCATACTTCTCGGCGAATTTCCGGCCAGGAGACCCCCAGCAGCTCCAGCAAGCTGTTGCAGGCATTGAGAAGGTGGATGGATAAGTCCGTGATCGCGGGTTCGTTGCGGCGGATGATACTTCTTGTGTATTCAAGGCCGAATGGGATACCGACGGCCGCTCGGGGAGGCATTGCTTCAGACGCCGCTGGATGCGAGCCCAAGACGCTCTGAAGCCGATGATGGAGGCTCTCGATCATGCTTGCGTCGTGAACCACATGCGATATTCGTTCCAATTTGGGCGGGATAAAGGCAGGGTGATATGGAGAGGTTGTACCCGCACTGGGGGCATGTCGATAGGTGCCATCCTCTGGAACATGCACAGAGAGACAAAACTGGCGAATGTCTATTGTCAATGGTGGTGGTTGGAGCCAAAGGACGGTTTACAACCGACTTCAAACCGACTTCGCCACAAACCCCGCAGGCTGACCTTACATAATCACACCGGCGGGGATACTCCGACACAGTGCTTTCGATGGTTCCAGAGCTGCCAGAGCATCCAGCTAATCTTTCCAGAGCTCCAGAGCTTTCAGAAATTTCCAGTGTGAATGCGGAGCTGGTACTTTAGCTTACATGGGCCACATGTAAGGTGCTATCGCTTAATTAGGCTTGATTATATCCTTATTAGGCAATCTTGAGGAGGTGTACACAAAATTAACAAAGCGGAACATATCTATGCTTAGTGCGAGGACGTTCCTGAATCGTTTGAGTGATTCGACTATAGCTAATAGCTCTTGTTCGTGTACAGGATAGTTTTGCTGGGCCGGGTTGAATTTTCTGGATCAGAATGTGATTACATTTGCCAAATCAAAGTTGGCACCTTGACAAACATAACCGCTTGCACCAGTAAGACAGGCATCTGTGACAAGCCAGATAGGATCCACGCCCTCTGTGTAATTTATTGCAGGCCTGTGCGTTGTGCACCAAGCTGCTACAGTATCTTTTGCGGCTTGGAAAGTGCGTTGTTCAGTGTCAGTCCATTTCCACGACGTGTTTTTGCTCGTGAGCGGGGTCAGGACGCCGAGTGGGATCCGAATCCCGCCACATCCAGGTGCTAGGTATCCCACAGAGCCGATAAAACCACTCAACTGTTCGCGCGTGATCGGCGTCTTCCAGTTAAGTATGGAGTCTACCTTGTGCGGGTCCATCGCAATACCTTCGTCAGTTATTATGTGGCCAAGGATCCGTAATTCGCGCTGGAATAGTTGCATCTTCGTTGGAGATAAGTGTAGACCATTCTCACGTAGAATATCAAACACCGTCAAGATATGTTCGTGGTGTTCCTTAGCCGTGTTTGAGAATATAATAATGTCGTCCAGATAGACATACGACCGTTTACCCAGATGTTCTGCAGAGATATAGTTCATAAGCGCTTGGAAAGTAGCTCCGCCATTGCAATCGCCCTGCTGTATCACGAGGCTTTCCATCGTACCATCCGGCGTCGTGAAAAGCATTCGTGATACATGATCGGGATTGACGCGGATTTGTTCGTATGCGTTCGCCCCATCCATTAAGCTACCATAGGAGTGGCTAGCTACTTTCGTAATATTCCTGCAATGTCTGGTAGCGGTGACGCCAATTTATGCATATTCGCGTTTTGCTGGCGCTTATCCACAACGGTCCGAATGTTAACCTCACCGTTGGGACTTGGCTTCTTTGGAATAATAAGCATTGGCGCAGCGTTCGCGCGCGCAGCCATTCTCCATCTGCCACTACTGACATATGCATCGCGTTTTTCATTCCATTGAGGCCTAAGAGCATCCGGGCATTTAGACGGTCGCCACGCATAGATTTTATGTTTGTCAATCAGCGGTATATCATGATTTATTGCTCGCAGGGGCGGTAGTTTTGTATCTTTAAGCTCAGTAATGAGATCTTTGGCATGCTGAATGAGTTCCGCGCGGATAGGTTCCAGTTCTTCTTCTAGTAAGTCAGCAGCCATAGACCGCACAACGGCGACGTCTTCTCCTACACGGATTGGTAAGGAATCTGTGCTGCCGATAACTACACGTGCGGGATTAAAACCGACCATAATCTGGTGTTGGTAACAGAACGGAGTGCCCAGAATCAAATCATAGCCATCAACGTTCATAACGTCGAAGCGCCGACTTTTGTCAATACCGCCGTACTCGAGCCGTACGTCGGTGCTGTAGTTCACCTTCGTGCGAGATCCAGTGGCGGCCATCTTGACAGAAAGTGGCTTTGAAAGCTGCGTGAGATCGACTTTGAGCTGATCGGCGAGTGTTGTAGACATGAAGTCGGCGAGAGAACCGGAGTCCAGTAATGCGCGCGCCACGTACAGGCTTGCCATTGATTTTTACTTGAATGACAACGGCCTTCGGTACTGATTGTTGAATATCCTTTGTGCGTGAGGCGTTACGTTCAAGAGCAGGTACCCAGTTGTCGTCAGTAGCTGCAGATTTCTTCTTGTCTTTGCGGACGCCCTTGGGTCGCGAGTATCGCGAGGGTAGAGTTGATGCCGCGGACGCTGCAGCAATGCTTAGCTAAGGGTCCGTTCGGCAGGGGGCAGAGATCACGAAATCTCAATCTTTCTGCCTATATATAGCAATTCGAGCTAATTTGGATCAGTATTTGTAAGGAAAAGCTTATAAGTATTTCCATAAAGAGCGAAAAGATCGAGAAATCGTGATCTCTGTCCCCTGCCGAACGGACCCTACAGCGGTTTGCATGTCGATAGAGAACGGCCCTAATTTTTTTCTGCTTACGTCTTGTGTATCCGTGGGGCTTTCCCCTCGGAAGCCCCACTCGATGACTCGAGGCGTGACAGGGAACATTGGTCCGTCCGGAAGCTCCACCAAACCCCCACCTGCTCTCCACCTCGTCCCTGCGATCCCCCCTGTCTCACTATCCGCCGCCATCGCGCCGTCGTCTCGACCTTCGCCTGACTCGATTCCCGTCAACGCTCGCAAAATAATCAATATTTTCATGACGATGAGTGTGCATTCTAACGTCTCGGCCTTTAGTTAACTCTTCTCTCCCTGCGCCGATTGGTGGCGACTGGCATATCGTGCCATCGTGAGCATGTTTCGCCCTCAACAAGTACGGATCATCGCTGCCGGAGACTGGGGAGAGATATCCCGACCAGCGGGGGGGGGATGTGGTATATAAATCGTCATTTTTGTGTGAGTTGCATTCGAGCTTGCCAACTTCTCACGCACTTGCTCACCTATTCACACTTTCGCACTCGTATCGCCCCTCAATCATGTCTTCCACCCCTCTCGCCCACCCCCTCTCACTCCCACCCACCTCGACG
>KL198082.1:37221-100238 GCA_000697705.1 Botryobasidium botryosum FD-172 SS1
GTTTGAGAGTCCGCGATATGGTCGATAAGGATATGATAATGCCATATGCATCATAAAGTTCGGCTTGTAATTCCACCAGATAGATGTCTGGGGTTCGCTCGATGCAGCTCTCAATGAACTAAGGCGAAGCAATCATCAATCCCAATTCCTTTGCACAACAGAGCTCACTCACAGCGATCTGGATCCCACTTAGAGCCCTTGGTCCTCCACACTGAAGCGGTTGGCAAGTGACCGATCCCGTGCGAAACGCCTTCTGAACTACACGGTAAACGGTGGACGTACCAACATCCATGAGTTCGGCGATGCGTTGCTTGTCGCGGATTTTCAAGGCCATGCTAACAATCTGCTCTTTGATGGGAGCTGGGATGTGGCGGCGATTTCCGAGCATAGTGGTGAGGGGTACGCAGGTGAGATCGTGAGGGACGAGCGAGCGGTGAGGGATGGCGCGTGAGTGAGGCGGTGGCAAACTGTGTGTATGCGCTGACGACATTGTTTGGACACAGGTCACATTTTCTATGTCACACAGCGCGGATTGCGTCAGTTCTCCAGCTCTGAGCCATCCTACCGGCGCCGGCATCGCTCGGCGGATGCTTATGTATGCAGCGAAAAAAAAGTCCGATTCTCTATCGACATGCAACCCGCTGTAAAGATTTCAAAAAAAAAAAGCAATGCTTAGCTCAGCGATCTCGGGTATCAGGCCCGCACTTTCCCGGAATGCATCCGGGCAACGCTTGTCTTCGCGGTCAGTACCTTCGTCTTCTATGTCTTCAATCGTCACCGCGTTTGCACCAAGCAGGATCGCCTCCGTTGACAGCTTATCTATGAGGTCGAATTTTGCATTTGCGGCGCAGAGGTTTGGGGCACGCGCGGTATTTCTTTTGGGACAATCCTTTCTGGTATGTCCAATCTCCTTGCATTCAAAACATTTGTTGGCCGCGCGCAGTTCATTTTGTTCCTCCGTAGATAAACGCTTGCTTGTACCATTCCCATCACTATGACCTCCACGTTGTCTATCACGATCACGGTCATTCTCGCGATTACGCTCGCGTTCGCGGTTGTTAGCGCGGTTAGAGGAACCTTGGTGAGACTCGCGTGAATTTGGCTCTTTCGAGTCGAATCGGCGTTTATCTCCATTGTTTCTAAAGCGTTCTTTCGCCTGCGTACGCTTCGCGTCAACAAGACGTATATTTTCAGCAAGTTCATATCGCTCAGCAGCCTCCAGCATTTCGTCTAATGAGGTTAATTCAGCATTATAGCCATCTTCGGCCAGCTTCGCACGAAGGTACGGTGCTGCACCGTCCCAGAATTGAACGGTAATATCGCGTTCGGTTTTGTCAGGAAGCCTCTTGGCGAGGTTTCTCAAATCGCGTATGTAGTCCTTAACCGATCGCTGCCCTTGCTCGGATTTTTTGAACTTATGTCTCATTTCTGCTCTGAATTCTGGGCTGAAACAATAATCAAATAGATCCCTATAGATCTTTTTTATATCATATCGTCGAACGTTTGGCAATACATAGCCCGAGTACCAATCAGCCGCTTTGCCTGTCAAGAACGTCGCGATGTGCAATACGCGCATATTTTCTTCTTCAACACCAGTTAAAGTAAAGTATGTATCAACGTTGAAGGTCCAGCGTTCAAACTGATCGAAATTTGCCGTCCCGTCGTACTTAGGTGGTGCTTGGATTTTCAATCCGTATGCGCCACGCTTCTTTTTCTCCTTTTCAAGAACTTATGATACGAGCAAGCGCTCTATCAAATGCTTTAGGGTCCGTTCGGCAACAGATAGAGATCACAGTATCTCAATCTTTTCGCTAAATATGGGAATATTTATAAGTTTTTTCTGACAAATCTGCTTAAAAATCTCCTTATAGGGCGAAAAGATTGAGATTTCGTGATCTCTATCTGTTGCCGAACGGACCCTTACTATTTTTCGCGTTCTCGCGCTTCTTTTTGTGTCTACGCTTACGTCTAGCTTCTTTGTTTCTAGCCACGCTCGCTGCTGAGGAATCCGACCCAGTGCTATTATCAGATGAATTCCCATCAAATCCTCTGGGTGATGCAGGAGAATCATCACTCGAGCTACTATCACTCGGGTCGCTGCTCGGGTCATCCGAGTCTCTGTACTTGGTACGTCTTTTGTCTTTATTGTTCGTGCCGTGCATGGCATTGAATGTATATCCGCCGGTTACTTGCGATGATGCGCAGACGCTCTCGCGAGCTGGCTGGGAACCAGGGCCGGGTGTTTTAGACGAAATTCTCGGTTTTGAAGCGTTAGCAGTGATGAATCGGGTACGTTTGACCTCTTCATCCTCTTCGCTAATATCCTCAATCGTGACCGTCGTACACGGGCTTAACGCCCTTTCCTTCCCTTTGGTGGGTTTTTCCTTGCGAGTTTTATCCTTAAGCATTTCTTCACGCTCTTTTTCTTTAGCTTAAGGTGGTTCTGTTCCATTTGGGAATACCAGATCATATAGTCCGGGATTTTCTTGCATGAGCGTGCGGATGAATTCCGCGCTTTGCCTCATCTGTGCTGGCCCAAGGATGGCCATCTTTCCTCTGTTATCGCTGATACTAACGATAGACTCATTTTCAGATTTGACGTCGTCGACATTATCGTCGACACCGTCATTCTCACGTTCTCACGACCTTCATCGACATCGCGTTCTTCGCGATCCCCGTCGTTGTCGTTTTCAGCGGCTTTCTCAGCCTCATCAGCGTTATCATTCGCTGGATTGACTCTCGGGCGTGCGCCCTCCGTCTCATCGGCTCTCGGGATTTCTCCCTCCGCCGGTTTTCTAACGTCGTCCGACGTTCTTTCGTGAGCGTTGGTATCAGTAATTGGGCCGCCCGTCGACGCGCCCTCCGCTCTGTTTTTGGTACGTCTACTAGCTTCGTATTCTTTGTAAGTACAGTTGACGGATGTGCTTTTAGTGCGAAATATCGCAGAGTCAGTACTGTTGGCCAAAACGACGCTGCCGATGAACTATTCGCTTGTGCCTCTCAAGCTAATGGGGGATTCCCAGCAACTTTCGCATCTCGGTCATCTCGTAGCATCTTTCTGAGCAGGTGTGGATAGTAGCACATCCCAAGTCGATGATAGTATAGCGTTCATTGGGCCCGGCGAGAATATTTCGCAGCTCTAAATCGTTATGAGAAATGCCAAGGCGGTGGAGAGAGGTGATGTGGTTGAAGATGTGTTGCCTGGTTATAAAGGATTAGAGGGGGAGAGAACAAAGGGTCGGATACTTAGATAGATACCTTGCACTTTCACTAAGATCAAACGACTTGATTGGCGTCCCAGCGTAAGCCGTCAAAAGCGCGGTTCTCCCTTCGCCCTCAAAGACGCCAAAGTAAGAGGGTAGCACCGTGCCGCACAGAGACTTCAGTGGGTTCTCGTAAAACCAGCCCTCCTTCAGAACCTCCGCTCGAGTCTCGTAGTGAGCAAATTTTGCCACTATTTCGACGCCGTGGCCAATCTTGCCGATCAATGTTGTGCTGGTACTCCCCCCGCCCAGGGGTTGGTGGAGAACGATTCCTGGCCTGTTGTCTTCCCCAGAGACTCCGCCAAGGAGTGAGGGGTTGGGTAGCGGGCTACGCGAGCCGGGAGGAAGGGGCTCTGTTCTCAGCATAGTATAGCTTGGGTAGCGATTGCCATCTGGGAGCAAGAAATTAAATTGGAGAGATGAGGCCTGCAAGCGTAGTTAAGCAAAAAAAAATGGCAGGCGCAGTGGTGGCGGAACAGACGTACTGATCCTATATTCCCCGCAGAAGCCAGGTTATTGAGCCCTGCCCCACCTTCGTTGAAAGTTCTCCCGAGTAAGATAGGTGAGGGAGGGGGAGGTTGCAAATGCTCGGGCGAAGGCGGCATATCATCTTCGTCAACTCGAAGCATCATGGAGAGCAGAATTTGGATAGGAGAGGGGTTTTGTGTAGTGAGAGGCATTGTGTCGCTTACGGTGACGTAGGGGCGCGGTTGATTGGAACAATCGCGAACGAACGCTATGCGAAAGAACTGGAAGTTTTTGCTATTGAACAATACACCAAACCGAGCACCGGAATGCAACATCGCCACTGTGAGCTGTACCCCAACGGTTGAGTATATGTGCGCGGTATTATGCCAATGCACGTTACCTTAGCAATGATGGCGTCTTTCCCGGTGAGGGGGAAATGTTTGAACTTGGACGCGAACTCTGAGCCACGCCCGCCGTCGGCAGCTGCAAGCTGGTGAATCTCAGACATGTGCCGATCGCCTACTACCCAAGACCTGTTCTCCCAAAAAACAACCACCGGACCAATCCAGGCAACATCGGGCTTGATGCTGCGTTCAGGGATCCATTCTTCTCGGCGAACTTTCGGCCAGGAGACCCCCAGCAGCTCCAGCAAGCTGTTGCAGGCATTAAGAATGGCGGCGGATAGGTCGGTGGTGGTAGGTTTGCCGCAGCGGGTGATAGTTCTTGTGCGTCGAAGGATGTATCGGATATCGGCGACCTCTTCGGGGTCCGCTATTTCAGATGCCACCGGATGCGTGCGCAAGACGTTCTGAAGTCGATGATGAAGGCTTCGAATCATATGTGGGTCGTGAGCTATATGAGCTATTTGTTCGATTTGGGGCGGGGGAACGGGAGGGCTGTATGGAGGAGGAGTAGTGATGCTGGGGAAATATTCATACGCGCCATCCTCTGGGACATGCGCAGAGAGGCACAACTGGCGAATAGTAATGTTCATCGTGGATGGTGGTGGTTGGAGCCAAAAGAGTCCTTTGGCTGAAACCACCACCATCCACGGTGAACGATGAACAGAGTCCGCCCTCTGAAACTTATAGGAGGGCTTGCTACAAACCTCGTCCACCTTACATAATCACACAGACACACCGGATCCAAAGATATCTTGCCTTAACATCTGGAAATTATGGAGGGGAAAAAATAGTAAAGGCGTGAGCTTTGTGGGTGTAAAGTAGAGGTATTAAAGTCCAATGAGGCTTGGTTTTTTCTAGAGCTGATAATCCCAGTCATGTCGATCCTTTAGAGCGCATCCCACACTCCACGAAACTTGTTTAAACCGGCTAGCATCCTCGTGTGGGTCACGACATCCCCCGACCCGCTTCCAGCATATATTCCAATTTGGGCAGCTGACACTAAGGGCCTCAAGCGTCGGAATGAAGGTCAGCGCCGACTGGGTGAATTCCTGGCAAGACTGCAAAAACTCGGATTTGGCGGCAGGTCCGCTCGAGCGCGCGCCATGGCCTACATTGAAGCTCAGATGCTTCAGAGGGAGATGCGCCAATGGCACCAGGAGTTTCTCCTGCGTTTGTGGAGGTGCATTAGCATACTAGTTGCGAGTATGAAACAGAGGAAAATCTTACCAGCATCGGAATTGCTTGATGGTCGTAGCCGACGTTGAACGTGATGGAAAGGACCTGCAAATGGGGAGTCGCCCCTGCAAGGTGTGCGAAGTGGTCAAGGCATGTGCCAGTCTGCACGAGATGCAGGCTGTGGAGACTCGAGGGAAGCTGTCCAAGGTCCAAGACAGCGTCTGGATCCCTGCAGCTGTGGTGTTGCACTATTCGACGGAATTTTGAGCCGGTAGCTAAGGCGACATGAATCATGTCGGCGTAGCCCTCCAGCGACTCGAGCTGGCGGAAGAATGAGGCGTCACAAGGGATCATCCTATAATCTGACCCATGTCGGATTTCGGGGGAGATTAAATTCCGGGTCGATGGGAAGGTACGAGCGAAGTCGAGGTGCTGGAACCTCACGGTTGAGAAATCGAGGGTATGGACATTCGGCCAAACAAAGCGAGGCACTGCGGGGTCCGCAGGTGGTGCCTCAAAACACCACTGCATATGACCCAACGTGAGCTCCTTCAGGGATGGGCGAGACCGAATGAGAATCTTCCCCAGCGCGGAGTCCGGTGTGACTGCATAGCCGCCTCCGTATTGGATAGATAGGACATGGAGTTGCCAGATGTCGGGAAACGTCTCGAGGCAGGCGGGCATGCACGACATAAGGCGGATGGAGCGGAGGTGGCGGTATGAAGAGAGGACCTCTTTGGGGACGCGTGGTACTTCCAATGACCAGAGCTTAATACTCTGGAGGCTTTGGAGTTTTCTCATCGCACGATCAAATTCCATGGAATGGAAAGGCGGTAGTCGATGGCACGACGTATAATCAAAGTTGCGCACGGCGCTCCCTGCCGTGGATCCTGGGGCATTGACACGCTGGAAAAAAGTCATCAATGTGTCTATGCTCATGTCCAAGAATGAGTTGCACGCGAATAGAAACTCGGGGACAACGAGGTTGTGCATTTTGCGAGATGTTAAGGCGAGGTGGAGCAGAGACCGCTGAGAGCCGGATCCAACCATGCTGTGCGCGATGACCGCGATAATATCATATGGAATAGACGATAGCGAAGCTAGAATCTAGGACAATAGTAATTTGTATCATGATCAAAGCTACTGAGGATATGCGCGCACTACAGCAACTCACTGTCATGTTATGAAAGCGTAAGGACGCTACTTTTACGCACTCGCGTCAGCAGAGGTACAAGGAGTAGATGTGTAAGTTTGGCTCACCTAGAGCTGCAAGTGTCAAGTCGGGGGAATAGAGACAGTTCACAACCAGGCCTGCTGCAGATTTTATACATGTCTACAGGATCCCGGATTTGATATTGACCGCTCGGGCAGTCCGAGCCCTTATGGGGCTAGCCTACCAGTGTCCAAACCCCGAGCCGATTTCATTGCAGCGGCCATGGGTGGCCAGGCCAGATATACAGCGAGACGGCGTGAGGATATGCAGCCCGTTGCGTAGATCCGTCGGGGTCAACTGACGCCTGGCGAGTGCTAGTGGTCGGTCCCAATTTCCAAAGTAACACGTGCAACGGAGCATGAAAACAGTCTGAAATCGAGCAGTTAGCCATCGTATTCCGAGGTCGTGTTGCTCCAGCTTACCTGGAATGAATGTATAGGGTTACCGTTGCTGCAGCCGGGGGTGCGGTATCCCGGCGGGCTGGTTGTCATGCCGCACCAGAGCTACCGAACAGTGCTCCTGGTCCCGAATAACGTTTATTACCGAATTCTTGCTGGTAGGTTTGATTCAATGATTGCCTCGGGCACACAGCGCACACCGCCTTCCCACAGTTTCAGGCTCCAGCACGTTGCAGAGGTGGCATCGTACAGGGGAACATTGAAGGCGGCCGCGGGTGGGCTAGACTCTGCCGGCGTTGAGTGGTGTCCGATATTAAACGTTATCGTCGGGTGATCGCCGGATCTTCAGCACGCCGCCGCGTTCTCGTTTTAGACTTCAGACGGGGCGTGATTTGCGGGGGCCTTGGTAGTGTGTCGGGCGCGCACTACGCGTTACCCATTGATATTATAATCGTCGCAGTGGTACATACAGCAGTACTAGGACAACACGGCTAGCGAACTATCGAATCAGCACTATGTAGGGTAGTGGGAATGAAGAGAAATATTATGCCGGCGGCTCAGCTTTCTAACAAATAATGTCCGTGCGCTCCCACATCTACTCTTAATATTGCAAGTCGTGGAGCTTCTTGAACGTGCACCCGTCAGCCCACGAGGTCTGGTCGAACCGACAGCTAACCACGCCGTCAGCATCACGGTCCACCACTCGCTTCCAGCAAAAATTCCAGCTTGGCCAACCAACAGTGAGAGCCTCAAGTGTTGGGATCAGAGTTGACGCTGACTCGAGGAACGCATTCGAGGATTGCAGTAACCTGGGTCTGAGGACAGGTCCGGTTGGACGTGCGTCGTGGTTGACGTTTAAACTCAGATGTTTCAGAGGAAGGTGCGACAGCGGCGCCAGGAGCTTCTCCTACGATTTATAAGCTCAAATCAGCTATGCAAAGCGTGAAAGAATCAAAGAGGAAAATGAACTCGCCAGCATCGGGATCGCCTCGTGATCATAGTTGACGTTAAATGTGACGCACAGGAATTGCAGATGAGGAGAGACACTCGAAAGGTGCGTGAACCTATCAAGATGTGCGTCCGTCTGCACCACGTGCAGGCTACGGAGGCTCGAAGGGAGTTTCTCAAAGTCCAAAGGTGTACCAGGTGCCTTGAAACTACCGCCGCACTGCACTATGCGACGTAATTTCGCGCCAGCATCCAAGGCAGCCCGTATCACATCGCCGGAGCCTTCCGAGGACTCCAGCCGAGCGAGAAACTCGCGAGGAAGGATCTGACCATCCGATCCACTTCGAACGTGGGGAGAAGTAAAGACGCGGGTCGATGGAAAAGTGCGAGCGAAGTCGAGATGATCAAACTTCAACGATGAAAAGTTGAGAGTGTGAACGTTAGGCCACATAAAGTCCATCTCCGTGGAAACAGCCTGAGGCGACCCAAGCTGCCATCTCATGTGGCCCAAGGTGAGCTCCTTTAGCGACTTCTGGGAGCGGATGAGGACCTTTCCCAAGGCGGAGTCCGGAGTGATGGTATATCCTCCACCGTATTGGATAGATAAGACGTGCAGTTCCCAGAAATCGGGTAGCGTCGCTAGGGAAGCGGGCATGCAGGATGTGAGGTGGATAGAGCGGAGGCAGTGGTATGAGGAGAGAACCTCCTTGGAGATTCGTGGTAGGTCCATCGACCAGAACTTGAGGCTCTGCACGTTGCGGAACTTCTTCATGGCGTCGTCCAATTCCGCCGATTGCGAATGGGAAAGGGGATGGCAGGAGGTGTACTCAAAATGCCGCACAGCGTTCCCCGCCATAGATCCTCTGGCGTTGATGCGTTGGCAGAACGACGTAAACGTCGCTGGCCCCACATCTTGAAACGAATTCCGTGCAAAAAGAAACTCGGGAATGACGAGACCGCACATCATACGAGACGCGAGGGCAAGTTGTAGGAGGGATTTTTGAGAGCCTGAGGTGACCATATCGCGCGCAATGACCGAGAAAACATCATAGGGCAAGGAAGATAGCGAAGCTTGAGTCTAATGAGGTAGATAGAGGCGAAATGTTAGAGATGCTGAGCGTGTAGAGTCCAGGGAGTCGACACTCACCACCATGGTCTTGAGAGGTTGTTGGTTCTCTCGGCGGGGGCTCGAAAGTTCGACTTGAAAACTCGATGGTAGCAGATAAGAAAAAATGTCTCCTCATGACGGGTGCCAGGTATTTATGCGCATCAAAGTGTGGAGTGGCGTTTCTGTCCAAAATCCATACTAAATACCTAAAAAGCCCAAGAGCGCGCTAGTGATCGCGGTCGCCGTTTGGACCCACACGCTAGGCATTTTCCGATGCAGCATAAGCCCATTTAGGTACTTAAGTTTGAGTCTTGAACACAAGATGAATGTTGAAAGTGGAGGTTCGGGGGTGTGGTGGAGGGACAGGTGAATGTCAGCGCGGGCACATGATGGACGCTTAGCCTTCGTGAGAAGCTGCAGCGATTCAAGCATCCACCACTTCTGTCGTCCGAACGGGGCAACACTGACGAACGTTCAATCAGAATGAAGTCCCCGGGGGTTTTAATGTTAATATGGACTACGAGTGCGACCGTAAGATAACCACAACACGAAACTATTTACAACGACCAAGAGCACCCGCGAGCGAAATTCGAAAGGGTGGGTACTTAATATGACCCCATTAATGGCCCAAAACCCCGGACGGCCCTATTCCGAGCGTCCTACCTGAGAATGTCTCCTCCCCGCCTCCACAAGCGACATCCTTGGTGACTGCCCGTCGTCCTTCTTTCGCCAAGTTGAGCGACGTCTCGGCCTCTTCGTCGAACCTTTATCCTCATCTGAGTCGACGTCACGGTCGTGATCCTCCAAACGATACGGCAATGGGATCTCCCGCGTGACACGATATTGATCTTTAAGTGGACGTCATCAGTTACCAAGCTCCGAGCAAGAACACGGGAAACAGTAGCCCACCTGCGTTACCCAAATGCTCATTTTCCAGGCGCACTAAGGTTGCGGGAAACGCAGCTCATTAATCCAAGCATACTTGGAAAGATAGGGTAGGGAACGCACGGAAATTCCACTGTACACGCCGGATCATCTCGAGCATGGCAAAAATAAACGCTCGCAAAGTACTGCTCAGCCCGCCACTGGGGATGTACCAAACCCAGATGAACCGGATTAACACGTTCGATACCTATTTGTCAAAGGGATGAGCGAATGAACTCGCGTGCACGCAGTTGTCCCTCACGATCGCGAAATAGTACGCAGGGACCCAGCGTGAATAAACGAGTTCTGCGCGAAGGAACTTGTATTTCGCGTGGGGTCGGAGAAGGGACCAATCCATAGTCAAGTCCTAGGTGGAGGTACAGGAACATTCAGAACCCTGCAGGTTAAGAATCCTTCTCGGAATACCAGACTCACCCAGGAACTGGTGTATATCGAGTTGATGGTAGCGAACATGCACCAAATGATGAAATAGTGATCTCGCTGACTACCTGTAATCCCAGATGGATGAGTGGAGGGGCCCCCCAAGGGGTAATATTGGCGGTCATAGCACTTACCATTGTGCCTCCACATATAGTATGCAACATACGCAACAATACTGGACGTATATTTCCCGCCCTGTTCGTTACGCGTCAAGGGTGTTAGAAAATGCAACAACAACAAAAACACAGGAGCGAGTACTGCGCACGTTAATGAGATGGATCCTCAACCCGGAATCCGCCCAACGTTTGATACACTGTATCAAGCGGATGATGGACGGCAGCGACGTCAAAAAGAACGGGAGACCCCATCGCCAACCGAGGTTACACGTATTCCACACATTCTCCCATTTTGCCTGATATGCGCATCCGACAAAATACAGATTGGACAACGTGAATGTGAGGCTGCACCATTGATCACCCATCCAGAAATCTGCGGATTGTAAATAAAAGAGATGCCGACGCATAAGTCAGAAGCCCAAAGAATGACGTAGGAGATATCACGTACCAGCGAACTAGATGCAACCCAGTGTTCGATGAAAGGAAGGTGTTAGATCTTCGGGATTTAATTAAGATCAATAGGATGATGATCAAGACACCGTACCTCCACACGCCTCCTCGTGAAAAGGAACAGCTTCCACGTACTCCGTATGAACCACCACCGAGAGCTGGGGAAGAAAATAGGTAACGGATTAACAATAACGGTTATGGCAAAGATAACCCAGGCGAGCGGCCACGTCGTTGGAGAGATTGCGATAGTAGATGCGTAAGAGAATGATATCCAGAAAGCATAACATAAAGTCATGAAAAGGAAGCTTGGCAACTGTCGGGGTATGAGTCATTAAGGATGATGAACGGACGGAAAGGCTTGAGGTCGGGCCTTGCCTCGAGATATTCCCGCGCATCCACGGCCGATCGCATGTCAAGCTCTGGTCGCCAGAATTGCCTCATCAGCAGGAGCCCAGAAATACCCAGCAAACCGATTTAAATACCGAATATGAAAATATAATTAATCCTCGCTCGAGACCACACCACGATGTTAAGCCCGATCAACATGGCAAAGACGACGGGGATTAGGAGCGTTCCATAAACATATAGAAGCGCGCCATATTGCGGAATTTGCTTGCGCGTTTCCGCTTTAAAACCTGAGGCGAGTAAGAGCGTGAGTGGGGAAGTGAATTGAAGGTAAGGTAAGGAAAGAAGCATACTGTCGTATAAACCGGATGCCAGGACGGGTAACGCCAATCCGATATATAACCCCGAACGGAAAGTGCTGAAATGGTGCGTATCAGATCTCATTGTCGCCCGCAGGCGATCTCGCGCCTTCTTCCGATCGCCGCCCTCTAAGACGCCATGATCATGGATCGGGATCTGAGCACGAGAACGAAAAGCGTGATAATGAAAACGGACCCACCAAAGCGGTTGGCATACAAGTCCTCTACGTCCGCAGTGATTTCCCGCAATGAAGTTTCATTCGCTATATGGCATGGCTCTATCTAAATGCATATGTCGACGAGCGTTAGATGGCGATAGTATAAACAGGAGTAATGATCACCTTCTCCTGCTGATAGAGTTGCTGCGCTGTTAACTGTTCGATACGCCGGAATACAGCTGCCTTAGTAACGTCGGACACAAGAGCCGACTCTCAAGAAGTATAAGACACTCAACCCTCGTGGTCTTTTCCCATTTCTTAATTGCCTTTCGAAACCCAGTCAGGTTGAGAATCTATCGTAGAGCAAAGTACATATTAGTTTTGGCTCACCCACTTTCAGGATCGCGAAACAAAACTGACCCTGTAGTTGTTCAGAAGCTCCAAGCCCCTGCAAAAAACGAACAAGCGTCAGAATAAGGAACACAGTCCGATGGACACAACATCAAAGGGGGTGCTGATGTATTACTACAACGCAAGAGAAGAGCAAGGTGGAGGAGAACAAGCCAACGTACCGATGAAACTCCAGCACAGCCTTCTTGAGGTTTTTCTTCGCGTGATGGTACTCTTCTGGATCTCTTTTCGGCCCTGCTGATCCCGACGTCTCTGGGCGATGCGCGTCCTTGGCCTTTCCACCCCTTCCAGCCGCCTCCGGCTGATCTTGGCTGCCATTCGAAGGTCGACTAGAGTGCGCGTCACCCGCGGCCTTGGGCGCAGGTGCCGACTCTGCTAGCCCCATAAAGTGACGTACGCGGGACGGGATGTCGGGTATGTTCACGATATCATGCGGGCGCGCGGCCTGATGTTATGAGTGCCTGGGCATAAGAACCTGGGACCAGTGGACGTAATGATGTTCGGGATGAGTGCTCACGTGGAAGACCTTTCGGTGTTCTCGCAGTTCGCGCAGTTGCTCCTTGAGCACGCCGATGCGCGTCAGCGCCTCGGCCTCGCGTTCGCGGTAGAACTTTTCGACTTTGTCCAGCTCGGCGTCAAGCAAGTGGAAGAATTGGCGCTCGAGTGGCGTTAGCACAAGGTAAAGCTCTGACAGAGACGTTGGCTTTACAGCTAAAGAGTAGATCATGGTTGTTTATGTGGGGTTGGTCTGGAGAAAGGGAAGGAGCGTATGCTAACCAGAGCGCATTGTGGATGGACGACGACGCAGGGTGAAGCTACTGAATAAACGTGGACGTTGACGGCTCCCACGAACTGAGGAATCGCGACTAGAAGATAGCTATAATAAGCGTGCTTAAGAGGGTAATACACACGATAGCCCAGGAGCGAGAGTAGAGGCTGACTGCAGTATCATTCAGAGCCGAATTCGAGGGCATAGTGCGGACGCTGAGTGTCATGGGTCTGTTGGCCGTCTCGATATCCATCGCAGGTGCAGGGAGGGGCGGCAGGTCTGGTGGCATAGCTGCTATTCTGCTCGAGAGAGGTGGTGTGCGCCCGGTACTGCCATACTTCCTGCCCGTGGATGGCGTGGGTTGGTCGGGGATGGTGATCGTCCGTGGTGGGGGAGAGGGATGGGCATGAGCCTGTGTCTCGGGCGAGCCTTGAACACGCCCAGCGAACAGCGGAGAAGATCCAAAACTGTTGGCATCGATCCCGGTTTGGCTGCGGGCTTTACGGATTTGGGATATGCATTTTTTGAGACCGCGATAGTCGCTGCGAGACGATGGACATGAGTACTTTGAGCAGGAATGGGAGAACGAGCGAGCGAAGATCGTACATATAAGCTTTCTTCCACTCAGTAATCTACATCGCAGAAATGGTGAGAGAACGTTCGGTGGGGATCGTGCGATGGTCTCTACCTGGGTGTCCTCGAGATATCTATGGTCCACACGCGAGCTCGGTGAGCGTAATGTAGGCCCGAGTAGGACGGGCGCGCGCTCACCTTGCAAACTTCATGCGTAAAGAATATACGTACCTCGCGTTCCCAGCTACCTTGCAAGGTCGTCGTCCTCGCCGAGATGGTCGCCGTTGGAACGTTGGAGGCAGCGGGATGAACGTTCGTCGAGACCCCACTAGTGCACTTACTGTTTCCGGACCTCCTGGCTCACGTGAGCACTAAGTACATAGTCGCCGGCTTTCATGGCACTCCCCCGCGCACTCAGACATTTCCTTCCAGAGTGCTCTTCAGCGCTTCAACATTAATATTCCTGCAACGCCGACTTCAAAAATTAATGCTCAAGGTTGCCGGGTTCGAGCTCAAGAGCTTCGTGTATATAGTGTAGGCCAAAGTCGACAAGTCTTTCATTAATTAGTGCGGCATACAAGAGAAATGGGAGAGTTGTAATGACGAGTTGTGTGATGTGAAAACATATGTACCAGTCGAGCAACAAAGGACACTGACCTGGACAATCCGGATGCCCAGGCTTCTCACGACTGGATCTACGATACTTGGAGCGCGAAAAGATCGTGAAATGATCTGATTCTTGTAACTCACCAATCCTGGACCTCCAACGCAACGATTGGAGACACAGATGACGAAATGAGGGCTCCGGGTAAGGGCAAGAAGATCTCACAAAAACATCCCAACATTGTGGTCCAATGGGACGAGATGCAAATGAACTCATCCAAGTAGGAACGAGCACACGGTACCAGCGTTGGACACATCTAGCCTCCACAGCGCTCGAGCCTCTGATATGAACCAGTGTGAGGCGTGTAGGTTATCGCGTAGTAGCCTCGGTAATCGCGCGGGTACATGCATGGCCGAAACGGTGCGCTGAGGCAGGCAGAGCTGCTGGACAACAAATGCAAAGGCTGCGCTTGGAGGTCTAAAGCTCTAGAGGTGCGCCTCCAGCTTCAATCACAAGCCTCGAGATCAGGGATGTGTAAGCGGGGCATCAAGCAGTGGAACGTGATCGTAGCCAAGAAAGTCGGTCTTCTCAGCCGTCCAGCGGCTTCATACAAGGCCGGCACGATACGTCATTATCCTTTACCTGGCCCTAGCTAGGGTGCCCTTGGTTCGTTCACATGTGGCGGTTGACCGCCAGAAACAGTGCGAGATACGTAAAGATCTCTGGTCTCCTAGACGGTATGATCACGACAAATCCATCCTAGCGCGGCTGCGTAAGACTTCATACCAGCATCGGGCTGCCATGGGCCGCTGCAGGATAGTGGACAGCGTAGAGGGAGGCAGACGTTACTGCAGGCCCAGATGGACGCTGATGGAGGCTAAGTGAAGTTTGAACAAAAGTCGCCAGGCAAGGGTGGTCTGCCACCTCACAAAATGGGGTGCCTCGGTACACGATGCCAGGCCGAGATATATGATGCCCCGGGTGTGCTACGTCGGTTCTATTCTTGATGCGATCGTCATTAATATCATGCCGAGGCCACATGGAGGTGCCGTTTGCTGGTCGCAGAGTTGCAGAAGAGCACGTAGAATCGCCGTAGAATGCGAATCAAAGCTGCAGCTCCAGATGGCGATATCGATGGTGGCGGATGGGACGAGGGAGGGTGCCGGGCGTGCCAGCGTGTGAGACGGGAGCGGAGCCTTGAAGTTGAATCTTGATGCGTCCATGTAGCACGGACAAACTCTCCGTCTTTCTGCTCCACACCGTCCATCCCACCCTTTTTTTCTCTTTTCTCCTGCCTTTTTACTCCCATCTGACCCGCTGGCCGCATCGCCTTCTCTCGCCACGCCACGTCGTCCATCGCTGCTGCGACATCTCGAAACCCTGCGTGGTCACGAACACTAATTATCTCGGTGTAAAGTCCGGCGCTGTACACATCTTTTTATTCCATCCTCTGCACATCCTCTGCAGTTAGTTCCACCCTCCCGAAAGCACCGGCCGCCACCTGCGAAAGGTTGTCTTGTATAGCGCTAAACGATTTTGCGCGGCCGCCATCGAGCAACTGTACCTCTTGCCCTAGCGGCTCTTTCCAGCACCCGAGCACTGATATATCCCGGCTCCCCTTCTTTTGCACGACCTGACATGCACCCCATAATGGCCCCCGTCGCTTCGCCACCGGCTTCTGGTCCGTACAATCTCCGAGCAAGTGGGGTGAGCTATGATGAATGAAAACGCTCTGCTTCCATCGACTCATGACGTGCCTTTCTCTAATTGCACTTTACCCAGCTAACGTCTCCTGCGTCCCCTGTGTCGTTCCCACCGTCGATGCATCCCAGTAATGTGCGTTTTGTTGTCTCCTTGGCCCTCGATTGACACTTTTCACTGACACTTGGCATCTTGTCTCTCTGTCAAAACAGCTGCCTTCCCCATCACATGGCCCTGGTCTACATCAGCCGCCTTCCTCCTCCGGCACTCCTTCCACACTGTCAAATGCTGCGTCTATCATCGACATTGATGCAGTAATCCAGATGGCTACCTCGGCGCGCGCGGGCAGTCGCTCACCGACCGGGCGCGATACTCGAACCCAATTATTTGTTGGCAACGTGTGTAGCCGTTTACAATTTTTCCAGACCACGAGATGTCTCACTCTGCTCATTGCAGCTGCCCTACCGAGTACGCTGGCAAGATCTCAAGGACCTCTTCCGCAAAGCCGGCACCGTCCTGCGCGCAGACGTGTCTCTCGGACCAGATAATCGCAGCCGCGGCTATGGCACTGTGCTTTTGGCTACCGCCGAGGACGCCGGCAGAGCTATTGGTGCGCAGTTGTTTTTATCGGAGCTCCTATCTAGCGCGCCTAGCTGAATATAACACCCATTATCCCAAATCGGGACAGACATGTTCAACGGGTTTTCGTGGCAAACCCGCACTCTCGAAGTTCGGCCCGATCGCTTACCACCGGACTTTACGGATCCCACTCTCTCCATCCCGAGCGCGGGCGGGACACCAGGCTCGGTGCAGCATTTCAACCGAATACACCACCCCAAGCCGCACATTCCGCACGGATCGGTTCCGTTCCAGCCCTCACCCTTTCTTCCTTCACCTCTGCCGCCTCAAGGGATCATATTCCCGCCGGATATGGAGGTTCGGGTGGGTGGTGTGGATTATGTTGTTGGGTCGACGCCGTCGTTCTCGAGAAAAGGCTCTACCGCAGGGATGAGCAGCACCGAGAGCGTTTCCGGGCAAGGCGTGGGGCTCAATTCTCCAGGAAAGAACTTATTTGTGGGGAATGTATGGCCTCTTCATCTTGGCTATTTTTTGGATTGTTAACTGACTATGGCCGACTCTCTCTGTAGCTCCCGTTCCATTGCCAGTGGCAGGACTTGAAAGACCTCTTCCGCGCGGCCGGTCAAATCATACGTGCAGACGTTGCGATTGGTCCGGACGGTCGTTCGAGAGGTTATGGCACGGTATTGTTTGCGACGGAAGCCGATGCGATGAATGCGGTTGCAATGTTCAATGGGTATGTTTTATCCGCTCAGTATGGATCCAAGTGCGCATCTGACCAGTCCTTGATTGTATGGAATACCGTCACAGTTATGAATATAACGGACGCAGGCTCAAGGTTCATCACGACAAATTCAAGCAAGTGCAAGGCTCGGGGCCTACTTCTCCCCAGCACTTGCCGAGTATACCTGGTCAGCTCCCTGCCACGCTTACGCCCCTCTCGCCATATCCAAAATCCCCGGTGCCGAAATCTCCGAGCATCAATCAGCCGCACCAGTACCATCATCAGCCCCCGACACAGATTGCCCTTCCGATGCAGCAGCATTTCCACTATACGTACGGGGCATTTGGCTCCCAGCCCGGATCCCCCTACGACCAGTTCCCGCCGCACATCAACTCGGCGCAGTTTTCGCCCCAGCCCCAGCATCAGCCGCTGTCCCAGCCTTTATCGCACATGCGGCCTCCTAATTCTCCGAGGCAGAGTCAGAGCTCTGCAAATGAGGGCTCGGGCGGTAGTGGCGGTGGGATGCCGCGTAGTCCGCCGGGGACGATCCAGCTGCCGCCGTCACATCTGTTCACGAGCGGCGCGCCGCTGTCGCCGCTTATGACACGGGGCTTGCCGCCAATGACGCCTTCGATGCCTGGGTTCACGTTCCATCCGCAGGTGAGCCAAGGGCCATTATTTGCTCAAGTTGCGTGAATTTTTGACTAACAACTCTGAATCCATAATGGCAGATGGCTACGCCTCCTCTGGCACCGCACTTCCTCTCGCCGGGTCTGGGCCCCTTCTCCCCAGGGCCCCCGCTCACTTCGCCGACGTACTACCATCCTTTCCTCAACCACGCGCCCGGCGCGCCGATCCATGTCCAGCCCGGCACGCCCATCTTTGCCCTCCCGCCGCACTCGCCGTACGGCCAGCCGCCGTACCGACCGCCGCAAGTCCCGGGTGTAGAGCACGGCGGGCAGGACAACAACGGCTATTTCCCGCCTGTATATCCGAGTGCGGCGGAGCCGACGGAGTATTTCCCGCCCGTGGAGACGCTGACGTCGGGAAATGACGAGAGTAAAAAGAGCAAGGCGAGTAGGGAGAAGGAGACGCTGGGGCTTCAGGTCACCCCGCCGAGCGACCAAGACCGAGACCGAGACCGAGTGAGCTCCGGGCGCACGTCCAGCGGCGGCGGGTCGCTCAAGGGGATCTCCGATGTGATGGAGAATCTTAGTCTCTCTATGGGCACTGAGCGGTTCCTGCGCGCCACGACGGCAACGGTCGACCTCGGCGATCCGCACCGTGACATCCAGCGGGCGAAGAGTACGACGCCGTCGGGGAGCCCGAGCGTTAGCGGGAGCACGACGGGGAATAGTCACCACAGCGGCAGTGGCGTGAGCACGGGGACGGGAACGAGCGGGAACACGAGCGCGTCGTCGGCCCGCGAGACTCCGGTGTATCCGTCGATTGCGGCGCTCGCGCCGCCGGAGGATACTGCTGGTGGCTGTGGCGGGCGCAGGGCGAGCTGGAATGATGTGGATGGTGCGCGGAGGGCGACGATTGGTCGGGGGATCTCGTCGCCGGCGCCGTCTAGTGGAAGTAGGAAATAAAGAGCGTTGTTTTGACGATGAAGTGTTTTTTTTTTTACTATGGGTGGAGGGTATATGCAGGTAAGAATTATGGAATTCGTATCTTTCTCCTAGTTTTCTCTCTTTTTCGTATCTCAAGTTATTCGCTCCGTTTTTGCTACTTGACACCTCCCGATTATTCGCGCGTCGCTTTTCTTGCTTCATTCTGTCGCCTGGAATCTCTTGCCTGTCGTAGTGCTGTTTCTTGACCGATTTTCTCCAGCCTCTGATCTTTTATCTCTCTGCTCCCTCTTCGCTAATCCTTTTGTAGCAATGCTAGAAACCCATTTCTACCTTGTTTCTTGATTTTTTTTTCTTCTCCTTCCCTCCGGCCGTGATCTCTTTTCCCTTCCAGCCAATTCCTTTCTTATACCACCAATTTCCTCAACATCTATCTCTCTGTTCCTCTTTTATCCTCCCTTTACTTAGTACTCGCCGGCATGCGCGGCACTGTCTCCTACAGCCTGTGTCATAAATGAGTTAACTTTTCTCAATGCATGTATCGTCTGGTTTTTGCACTCTGCGTTTCATATATCCTCTTTCGTTGGACGTTCGTCTACATCATACGGGGTTGATCTTATCAACGCGGCCAACCACCTCTGAGAATTTTACGAGCAGTTCGCGCCCCAAAAATCCACATCTTGCAATAATGCTTCTCGAAGAAATGCTAGACAGATATCGATATATATAGAATGTTTCACGCGTGTGATGAGTTTTAAAAACTGTCCAGCGGGACACGTCGTATAGTAAGGGGAACAACAAATAATAAAATACAGGATACAAGCAGAGGAAAATGTGGCGTCGACCATCTACTTCGACGGCTGGCTGGAGGAGAATTTCTGGGCATCGAAGGACAGATGAGCGATGACAGTGGAGAAAGTGTGAATATGAGCACATACCGTCACAGACTTGGTACCCTCGGAGATAGCGTGCTTGGAAAGTTCACCGGGGAGGATGAGGCGGACAGCGGTTTGGATTTCGCGTGAGGAAATGGTAGATTTCTTCGAGTAAGAGGCGAGTTCTATGTATAAATGCGTCAGAATCAGAGTATACGCGAGAAGAAAGAATAGTTGACGCACTGGAAGCTTCGGCAGCGATGCGCTCGAAGATATCGTTGACGAAAGAGTTCAAGATTGACATCGCCTTGTTGGAGATACCAGTGTCAGGGTGAACCTGCTTGAGGACTAAAAATTTGACGCGATGAGAACGAGAACGAAGAGAAAATATCGGAGGCGGGCTCACCTTTGTAGATGTAGCTGTTGTAGGTCTCCTTGCGCGATTTGGTGCGTTTCTTCTTCTTCTCGCCGTCAGCAGCAGTGGACGCGGGGGCAGACTTCTTTGCCGTCTTGGAGGCGCTCTCGCTGGCAGGAGCCTTGGAGGCAGGGGCCTTGCCGGCGGTGGACTGGGGCTTCTTCTCGGCGGTGGATTTGGGGGCCATTGCGATTGAAAGTGAGGTTGAGAGTGTGAGAGTGGGCGAAGAGCAGCGAAGGCGAGGAGGCGAGGGGGGCGAAGATGGCCGTTGAGGAGAAAGAGAAATGGCACTGCAGCGGGTGCTTATATAGGGTCTGTGGCGCAAACATGAAAGACGCGTCCAACACAACAAACAGGATGCAACATCACGTGATGGGATCACGTGCGCACAACATCTCGGACCCTATAAAAGGCGCCGCTTCAGCTCAACATCGTCACTTTCGTTTCTACCTTCATCCACCACCTCCCCTCCTCGCAACCGCCCCCTCGTCCTCTACCAACCCTACTCTCGCATCTATCATGTCTGGTGCGTTGTTTTTCGCTCGTGGACGCCGTGCTCGCTGCACTCGAACTCACAATCTGCTTGACCATTCTAGGCAAAGGCGGAAAATCTGGCAAGACCGGCGGCAAGGCTGGCGAGAGCGAGACCAAGGGCACCTCCCGTTCCGCGAAGGCTGGTCTCCAGTTCCCTGTTGGCCGTATCCATCGTCTTCTCAAGAAGGGCAACTACGCTCAACGTGTTGGCGCTGGTGCACCTGGTGAGTAACCTCTTCTCCACGCCCCTATTCCACTTCTCATGAGAAAAATTTCAGTTTACCTCGCTGCCGTCCTCGAATATCTCGCCGCTGAAATTCTCGAACTTGCTGGCAACGCCGCCCGTGATAACAAGAAAGCGCGTATCGTCCCCCGCCACCTGCAACTCGCTATCAAGAACGATGAGGAGTGAGTCATCAATATGGTCCGTGCGCAGTGGTCGTCCAGCATTAACCCCCCCTCTCTTTTTAGACTGAACAAACTGCTCGGTACCGTCATCATCAGTCAAGGTGGTGTTGTGCCATTCATCAACCCCGAGCTCCTGCCTTCGAAGACAAAGAAGAAGGTGAAGTTCTTTCTACGATGTCATTCATCATGATTTATCTAACATCTCTTTTTGAAGGGTGCTGCGGAGTCTCAAGAAGTTTAAGCTCGTTTCGCCTTCTCTCATCCTTTTTCCACTGTGGTTGTACTCGTATACTAGATATATTGTAAACTTGACGTACTCGCGCGATAATCTTCGTGCTCCTCTACCTCTCACTCGTCTGCTCCTCCGCCGTGCTCTTATAATAAAATATGAAGTCGTTCGATCATTTTGTCCTTTGTGAGGTGTATTTCAAACGCTTCATCAGCCCCGACTTTACGTATGCTCAGCCGCTCGGTGTTCAACGTTCAGCTTTTATCTTGTCTTTGCCTACTCTGCCTTCAAGGTTCAAAATTACCCATCGTCGACGTACCTTGAAGCGAACTTGCTTGGCTCAATAATCATCTTGTTTTGAGCGATTTTGGAACTCTGAAGTTTGCCTAAACCCTCATGATACTGGCCGCTGAAGCCGGCATACATACCCCGCCTCGCTGTATATCCCACTCACTCAAGCTTCCGGGATAGTCTACGACTCTCATTGCTTGGCCTTGGCAAAGTAGCCCTACGAATTATTTAAATTTGGGACTAGACTAGATAAAACGCCCAGCACCATCTGGCGATTCTGAGTTCTGGCCTTTCTATTGCGAGTACGATCGTGCCAGGTCACTATGTACGTGCAGTATCGATCCAGCGTCATCGGTATCGAGGCTTAACCTGGGCTCACACCAACCCGGTAGGAGTAATACGGCCCTGCGTAGAGTCACCGTAGACCATAAGGCAACAGTACTTGCATTTCGTTCGATGGTAGATTTTCGGAAGTCCCTCGCTCCAATAGAACCGCTGGGTGATTTTGACTCATGAAGGTCTGAAAGCAGTCGAATACGTGCACATCGAGCCTGGGAAATTGTGATGTATGAAGCTGATATACCCCTATGACCTGTGTGTGACCTTGTATGGCTTGCAGCTCCCAATTGGTCCTATCAGCGATAAAGCCCATCCACTTCGCCTGCAATGCACCAACAGTTATCTGCTTGTGGTTTGGGGCTATCTAGACGATATATACGGGCATTGGCTATGGAATCTGGCCAACGTTTTGCCCTGGTGCCGGTGATATGGGCATCGTATTCTTAGCCTGGACTTTATCAGCAAAGGACCAAAGGTGCGACGCGGCAGTGGGCAAGTTTCAGGAGCCTCTCTGCGATCATGACCAGAAAACTTGATGCGATTTCCCATGTGCCACACTGCCCATGCTGCCCATGGCCGAACGCAGGCCTCAAGCAATTGGCCTAGTACATACATATAACTCCACTGATTGTCTTATGATTTGGCTGTAGATAATGACATTACATCGAGGCTCGAACTCAGGCTAACTTAGATCATAGATCTAGGCGCTTGAGTAACTCGAATCGCGAGTACGAAAGGCTGTCGATGCCACGTCGACACCTCGCCTTGGAAAACCAAAGGGCTGTGGCGGACCACGGTGTGTGGTTTGAAATATAAACATGGGGGCCTCCGATGGCCACGGTCGCCAACGGCGGAGAGCTCACGTATTGCGGCTCAGGAGCCCATGCGATAACTTCGAAGTTCGGTTCCTTTAGGCCCTATTGAGGGGCTCTCGACGACCCGCAGAAGTGAGGTGTTTATTCTCTGAGAGCATTTGATAGTGCACGTATGCGTACGCCCCGGATTCTGCCATCTGCGGACCGATTCTGGTGGTGGCTGTGCGACCTTGATTCTTTCGCCAGCTGATTGTGCAGCACTGCTGACCCAAAACTCGTTGAAAAAAAGCGTAAATTTGCTTAAATTCAACACGTGAGCCTAATCAAAATCAATGTCTCCAAAGGGGAGCAACGTGTTATCAGTTAAAACGGTCAGTTTGAACGTGTCCTCATCGGATGCCACCCGTTTCTTACCCGTTACAGTTTCAATGTCTCCAGGAGGTAACAACGTGTAACCAGTTAAAACGGTCACATTGAACGGGTGATATCAGCAGGTTTTGGGTTCACAGTGCAGGTCTACAGCAGCGCTTCGTCCGAGCTACTTACTCCCTTGACTCTTGGCCCTGGATCAAGCAGCCTACGCCAAAACTGCTCGTGTCAACGGTGGAATATATATGCAAGAGCTTTCTCAGGATGCCATATGTAATGTGACGTTGGGGGTAGCTTCTTGCAATGACATGTGACATCCAAGCCTCAAGGCCTCAAGGACAGTTTATAACCCCACCCGTGGAGCGCACGAGTCTCTCCTCGCACATCCCTGGGTTTCCCTACTCTCGTCGACCATGCCAGTCACATTTACTGTCGCACAACACTCTGCAAACCCGATCATTTCCACTCGATTGGATCGAATCCAGTCGAGCCCCGAGGGTCTCTTGAGGAACGCCTGCAGTGACCAAGGAAAGCAATGTGCCGAGTTCCTCCAATCATCGCTTCACGACCAGGATCTCTCGACACTCATTCCTTGGCACAATGGTTTCGTGAAAACGGTAATCGAGGCCTACAATCAGCACCACCATCTCATTATTAGGTCGGTCCTTCTATCATAGATCGATGAAGTGTGCGATGCGAGGCTTAATGAGCCCAACGCAGACCCGATGATGTTTGGATCGCCATCTTGGCACAGCTTAATTTCTAGTGAGTGATATCAGACGCAGCTTCTAGGTACAGACAGACTAAGCACTCTGCGATCAGTATCAACGCACATGCCGAAGAACTTAGGCATAAATTCGTCGCCCATGAAGGGAAAAAAGAACTTAAAGTTAATGCGGTGGGGACCCGCTACAGCGTCGATTTTGGTGCAATGTCGCGACAAATGGCCGACCTCCTTCACGAAAATGTGCGTCAGGTTTTGCTCTCGCGTATACGAACCAATGATGGCTAAATAGTGAACGTCGGACTTGCGGTACAAAGCTCGTCGACAAAGAGCTTCATGGCTGGACTATACCAGATTTCACAACAACCACTACAAATGACAAGACAATTTCTGCTGTTATATTAATGTCTACCCTCAAAGCGTCAGTCAGCCTGCCTTTCTACCTGCCTCCTCTGAATTCTAATTGACGCGTATGCTCGACCCCCATCCCACTACAGTTATTTCGATTTCAAGATGGGCATCTTGTGCGGCATCCCTTCTGTGACGTTGGGAGGCGAAAAATCCGACTGGGAGTCCATTCTCGCGCGCCTCGACAAGCTCGACGAACTTGGAGCGGAGCCCACAGAGTGGGCGCGCATGCTCAGGCCCATCGTCCGCCGCTTCGTCTCCGCTTTCGACGGCAGCCCCGACGTTGACTTCTGGAGCAAAGTCGCGCATTATTCAGGCGGTGGATCTGGCCCGACGTATCTATCCGGGTGGATCACCGCGTTTTGCGCGTGGTCGAGCGAGGGAAAGTGGCTCGGAAACGAAATAGGCGCACCTCCCAAACCAGCCAGGTCCTTTGTTGTGCGTATTTCTCTTCGTCTCTTTAATATGTACCCACCGCCGTTAGGGACTCCCTCACGCTCAATGGGTTTTCTCTGTTGTACAGGGAGAAAACTCGTTCCCACTCACTCTGGATGGAGTTGTCTATCCCTTGGTCGATAGCGACGACATCCCACCGGGATACTGCGAGGTCGACGTCCTCTTGGACGACAACGGCGAGGAACTCCGTTGCCTCATGGTCGCAGGCCATGTCGCGATGAAGGGTATCGCGGGGCAAGAAGGCGGTCCTCTTGATACGGCCCAGCCTTCCCCCCAGTGGTTTATGTTCGTCAAAGGTGAAGTCCCCGATGAGCACCCTGAAATGGCCACGTCCACGCCGGCGAAAAGTGAGAGCAAAACGCTCGGACAGACGCTCAGAAATACGCTAGCAAAATTCCAGCGTCGAGGGGACTTGGTCTGAGCGTTTGAGCTGGTTTGGTGGACCGGGGATTCTGTCTGTTTTAGGAGAGATTCAGGTCAGTCGTCAGCTCCCGACTGTTTGAGGAAACCGGCGTGTAAGCCTTGATAGCGGGTTGCCGCGACGCCATCTAATATTCTCTATCCGCACAGAGCCACCCGACCAGGCTTCAGCCGAAAATCAAAAGTCGTGTAGAGCATACCCGTGGCTCTGATCCCTTCGTTCTTGTAATTATAATATCCCCTATTCCACTCTACGAATGTTCTCTTCGGCGAAAATTTCTTTGGGGTGCGAGGCGCATAAACATCATTCCCTTGAATAATCAACTCGGACCACGTATTGGCGGGCTTGAGTAGCCACACCACTAAATACCTCTTTCAAACACTGGCGCCGAGCGTTGAGAGCAGCCAATATAATCTATCGAAGCGTGCAAAGCTGCTCTCAAGGCAGTAAATAAGAAGACCTCAACTTATGACTCGACAGTTAGCATTGGGGTTTGCTACAAAACCAAAACTAGGCTAATAAGTAAGTATTCCGCCGGGCACTTAATTGGGTGATTCAAAGGTGAAATTTGCGCGCGCTGGATGTGTCCTGGCTGCCGTACGTGGGTGCCTCGAGTTGAGGCTTGGAATATTCGCAGGCAACGTGCGGAAGTTGAAAGGGGCTCTGCTTACTTAGCATCCAAACAAGTCTCAATAAGGCGCGTCGGGTAAACAAACAGAGTATTTGAAGCAGCGCGTCCGCTTGCTTTGCACCCACCACCGTCCTATAAAAGCCTCCAACTTTGCCCAAATTCCCTCATCCTCTCTCTCCTCTCGACCACCACCATCTCTACCGTCCCTCACCACCGTCACCACATTCTCATACTCAACGATGCCTCCCAAATCGACCGCTGAGAAGAAACCCACCTCTACCGCTGGCAAGGCTCCGGCGTCGAAGGCACCAGCGAGCGAGAGTGCCTCCAAGACGACGAAGAAGGCCGCACCGCCTGCAGCTGAAGGCGAAAAGAAAAAGAAGAGGAACAAGTCTCGTAAGGAGACGTACAACAGCTACATTTACAAAGGTATTTGATATATCTTAAGAGTCATGGGTACTCGTCGCTGACTATGCTTCTCATCCAGTCCTGAAGCAAGTGCACCCCGACACCGGTATCTCGAATAAGGCGATGTCGATCTTGAACTCTTTCGTCAACGATATCTTCGAACGTATTGCGGCTGAAGCTTCCAGTATGTTGTAATCTTGTCCAAAGCTAGTGCGCTATCTGATCATCGTCTATATAAGAACTCGCCTCCTATTCGAAGAAATCTACTATCTCTTCTCGCGAAATCCAAACCGCTGTCCGACTAATTCTCCCTGGTGAATTGTCGAAGCATGCTATCTCTGAGGGCACCAAGTCGGTGACCGTAAGTTCAAGTTCATTTTTGCCACTTAAACACGAATATTGTCTAACATAGTTGACATCTGTACAGAAATTTTCCTCGAGTCAAGCCAAGTAGATTTGTGTGGGACGAGGGTGGTTTATACAGCTTGTACTTTTGTAATCTTATGTCGTGTTGGTTTGATAATGCCATATGTGTTTGAACACCATGTTTCTTTCGGACTTCTGTGAATAAAATCCTTTGGAAATTGGATCATTTCTTGCACAGGATGAATCTCTGAACAATTTTAAGCCGAATGAAAGACTCGAAGCTCCGCTGGGAGCTCGCGATGTTGAGCGATTCCAAGTCCCCACGAAGCATCCCCGTGGCCGTCAATGATGACGTGTTTGTCTCGAAAGGGCTGACAAGATCACGTGCATGCTTGTTGTGTTGTTGGTGACGCGTCTTGTTTACGCGACGGGCTGTTTTGACCAACAAAGGGTCACATCACGTGATGCCGTCGCGTTGACGTGCTGTTATTGTTTGGTCCACAGAAAAGGAGCATCCGAGAAGCATAAAGACCTCTCCACTCGCGCTTTCTCTCTTCATCCTCAACCATCACCTCCATCCTCTTAACACCTTAGCTTCTTTCCTTTCCACCCTTCCTCACTATTAACAATGGCCCGCACCAAGGTACTTATTCCTTATTCGCAATACTTTCTTACTTCCACCAACACTCTCCTTTCAGCAAACCGCTCGCAAGTCCACCGGTGGCAAAGCCCCTCGCAAGCAGCTCGCCACCAAGGCCGCGCGTAAGAATGTCCCCGTACGTCACCGTCTCGACTCCCTTCGTTGCTCGTCCACTCACCCCTCGATCCACGTTCATGTAGGCTGCCACTGGTGGTGTGAAAAAGCCCCATCGTTTCCGCCCCGGAACTGTCGCCCTCCGTGAAATCCGTAAATACCAGAAGTCGACCGACCTCCTCATCAGGAAGCTCCCCTTCCAACGTCTCGTTCGTGAAATTGCCCAAGACTTCAAGGTTTGTTTGCGTCCTCGCTTTCCTCAGCTATGTGCGATGCTCATCATTCTCCTCGTAGACCGACTTGCGCTTCCAATCATCCGCTGTCATGGCCCTCCAAGAAGCCGCTGAGGCTTACCTTGTCTCCCTCTTCGAAGACACCAATCTCGCTGCCATCCACGCCAAGCGTGTTACCATGTATGTTTCGCCCTCTCTACTCCCTTTCGATATTTTCTGACACCGGTTTCTTTAGCCAACCGAAAGATCTTGCCCTGGCTCGCAGACTGCGCGGCGAGAGGACTGCATAAATTTTTGGGGGACTCTTTTCTTATATGTAAACTTGTATTCGTATTGTAATGTCGATTTTCCATATTGGGTAAACCAAGATTTGTTTGTGCCACGGCACTAGAAAGGAAATACGTGGCGTAAACCGTGAGATGAGAAGGTTGTGTGGCCCACATTCACAACTACCATGTCATGACCGTCTATCCCTCTTCATGTCCGGCAACATCCCCACTATAACGAAAGCTGCACTGGATGCCATTTTTGAGGTCGTACAGTCGGCTATCACTCAGGCGCGGGCAGAGGAGTCAGAGAACGTGAAGCGATTGTTGGACGAGGAGAGAGCAAGGCATGACGCGCAGATACGTGAGCTCTCGGAGACGAATAGCCAGCTGCTTGAGCGACTCGAGCGGCTGGAGAGTATCATGGGGAAGTTGGAGGCAGAGAAGGCAACTCTGCAGACGGTTCTGGATGGGCGGACCGAAAACCAAGTACCAGCGGCGACAAATGGTAAGTCTTTGCCCAGTTTTGTTTTCAAGTGGCCCTCGGTGAGCGTTTCGCTCAGATCTCACGTTCTGCTCTTTTTTTTTGGTAGATATCCCGAGTGCGATTATATCCGTTTTGCCTCCCGCACATCCACTCGCGCGTAAACGTAGTCGAGAGCTGTCTTCTGTCCCAACTGAAGCAGTATCGGAAAACGAAATGCCAGCCCCTACGGATTTACCACCCACTACCGATTCGGATGAGTCACCCGCCACGAAACGACAGAAAAACTCTACCGAGCCTACGGCGCTCGCCGCTGACGCGCTTGTTTTTACCGCGCCCCGCATTTCCCCCAGCCCGCCCGCTATACCCATGCAATCGAACACCGACTCTGTGCTCCCGCAAGAGGCTGGTGCACTTCAGCTAGGGCAGCTTCAGATGCCGGTCGGCACAGATATGCCTACCGCAGCTAATCGTACTGCCGACACTGGCGCTTTAGTCGCGACACCTGACATTGCGACTCGCGCAGACGACCCGTCTTCACCTACGGTACTCTCCACATTGAATGTGTAGTAAGTAATTGCTAGATCATCCGGGGGCGTGCTTGTTAAGCTAATCTGCTATGTATAGAATTAAACAGTTTTGACCTGGAGCGCACACGCGGCGCGATGGCCAGCTCTTCGGATATCTCCACGGAGGACTACTATTCTCAAGCGCTGTATCATATCACCTTTGACGAGTTTTGTATCCAGACTACGATGTTAGGTGATTACCATTGAAAGCCTGCCATCTTGAGTCAGTCTATAAGGGGCATGTGGCTCAGTTGGTAGAGCGCCCGCTTAGCATTGCAATGTGTGCGGGAGGTCTTGGGTTCAATTCCCAACCTGTCCATTAAATTCATGTTTTGCCCTTTCCTCCCACGACTCTTTTGTTTTGGCTTTCGTCGAGACGAAGTGGGACTTGGAGAGGATACTAATGCTGCTGGGCTCAACGGGCAAATAGCTCAGTTGGTAGAGCGCACGCTTCGCATGCGTGAGGTCTTGGGTTCGATTCCCAATTTGTCCATATGTTTTGATATCTGTCTTTTCGAAGAAAGGCCAGGCTTGAATTTAAATTCACTTTTTGGAAGAAAAGGCTAAAAGCCACCGTGGTTGTTACATAATCTTGGTGTTGGATAGTGGAGCTTCGGTAAATCAAAGTCCGATCAAGCTACGAATTGCAATTGCAAATTCCCAGGGCCCGCCGTCTCCGAGGCCCGACACGCCCACAAATTTGTGAAGTTTCCAACATTTTTCCCATCGAGGTACGCATGCGAGCGGTACTTTAGCGCACATATATGTATGAGAAGAAATTTAATCCGGTTCATTATCCATAGATAAGTAATGGGGACACCAATAACTCGGAATCAAGCCAAACAGGCGGCCTTGCAGTCTGGCAAACCACCTGTAGCTGAGCTTGATTTGCAAGCACAGGAGGAAGAGCTGCCACCGCTAAATGCAGGTTCATCGAATAAGAAGGTGGCGCCACGCAAAAGCAAAAGTGTCGTGAAGGATGGTACGTTATGCCATTTTTGACATGCTAACCCCACGGTTTATTTGCATTCCTCGGACAGACAACGAAACCCAGGTTACACCCATTGTCCAGAGCGTCCAGTCCCGTAAACGTGCAGCAGAATCGCCTGCTTGGGTGGAGGCCTCGAACACGGCGAAACGTCCTAAATCGAACAGAGATGAGAGGTTCTGGTTGCGTGGCGGTGACGTGGTAGTTCGCGTGGAGGGCATCCTTTTTCGCGTTTATTCGGCTTTCCTCGAAGTCAGATCACCCTATTTCGCCAGTCTCTTCTCTAAGAAAGACAACGGCCGAGAAATAATTGACGAGTGTAGGGTTTTCGAGCTGGCCGGAAGGAAGTGCCATTTTACGGCGTTGTTGGACGCGTTATTGGGTGATCTGTGAGTCTCCACTTGCTTATGTGGTAGATGGCGCAGTCGCATCAATTAAACCTCATATTTTTTAGGCTTCTATTAACCGACAGAGTACCTTCATTCTTCACACTTGCGTGTGTTCTCCGTGCATCTCACCAATGGAACGTGCCTAGCTGTAAAGCATGGGCTGTCGCGCAGCTTCGGCATGACTGGCCCTTGGATGTCGAGCAGCTCTGCGACGACCAGGTTCTCAATAATCACGCATCCATCCTCGTCATTCTCTCCCGGGAGTGTGAAGTACCATCTCTCCTCAAACCGGCACTCTATCGACTATTACGCCAGACCAACTTTGACCTTCATCTCATCACAAAAGTCGACGCGGATGCCGATAATGACCTCAAATACAAACACGAGAAGATAGATTGGCTCATCGCTGACTTTAGGCTCTCGCACGAGGACATCACCCGCGCCATCGCGCTCAAAGACTACGCATCTCGAGAATGGCGATGGCTATCATATCGGCCTCCATCCAAGGGCGACAGATCATGCGCTGAAGCTCTCAAGGACACATGGCACAGGACCGTCACGGAGAGCAGCACTGTCTCAGGCCGCTTATATGACCCATTGAGGAATCTGCAAAACCTTATTAATATTGACTGGACAAAGAAAGGGGTGTGCAGCTCTTGCTCGTCGAGGTACAGGGATCATTGGAAGGCGGATATACTTCGCATTTGGGAAGAGATAGATACAAAGGTGTTAAAGGAGCTAGAGAGCATAGGTGACATTACCCAACCGTAGGCCATCCATCAAAGGTATGTCCTCGCCCCCAAACTCAAGTTCTTCTCTCGATTCCCCAAGCTGATGCCCAATTCGGTGTGCAATTGGCAGCTCGTACACCTCCCTTATCCCCGATCAAGGAAGCCCTGCTCCGAATTTCCCTGCACTTTTCTCAAATGACTGGATTACTCATACATGGTTTATCATACATCGCATGTCCTCTACTAGAACTGTGGTACATCGGCTGTCTATGCAAGGAACGATGAGCCAACTACTGTCTTTGAGATTTTCCTAGTATTTCTTATGATCATGCTCTTCGGTTGGGCGTTCATCTTGAAACCTACTTACTTAGCATATCGACCTGGCTCGTTGACATAATCGCAACGGCTACCGGGGCAGCAGCTTTCCATCAACCTGGCTACTTCACTACGCATAATCCCCTCTATACAAAACGTAGCTCTCCATTATCCTAAAGACACGCATAACAGTATAGCACCCGCTCAGAAACCATGCATGAAATCCGGCTAAACCTAGTCATTCGCAAGTTGATCCCCATCTTCAGATGCGCTCAGCTCTGCCCGAGATATCGGAGTCCCGCAGGCGGAAGCGGAAGCAGCCAGAATACTTGTCGCAATTCGCTTGTGCGGTGGCGCAGCCCATATTCGCACTGTTCCGTCGAGCGTTGCAGCCGCAAACATGGTGGTAGCAGATGAGCAATTCCAAGAAATGTCTGTCAAGTCAGAGCCGTGACTTTGAGCGTGGACTGAGTGGAGTAGTGTCGCTGTCTCCCTGTCCCATACGAGTACGTTACCACCTAAACGAAGGATCAATGAGTGTCATGAGCGCACGGGAGTGAGTATACAGGGCAACCTTTGCTCGAACATATCACAAATTGATCACTCTGGCCACCGAAATATGAAGGTCCAGAGGATGCGACGGCTGCTTTGAGCATGTAATTATGCGCAAGCATTAGTCGTGCCTGATTCCGTATAATATTCACTTTCCAGAGCTGGGCCGGCGCCTAGGGAGTCTGAGTTAGGCGCCAGCAATCCGAAGGAGAACTTAGAGAGATTCGTACTTGGTTCTCGAAGCTAATGAGCGCACATTGGCCGGTAGCGGACATCGTAATTTTGCACACCTCCTGCAAAGTTGGGATCTGGCTACCGAGGAACAGGCATAAGCGCGCTTTGCGAATCAGCAAAAATTTCGGGGTACTAACCTTTCGATGACTTGCTCAGCCATATTATAAACTCGATAACAAGGACGAGTTAGTATCTTGTTAAAGAGGACGACGATCTCAAATCAATGGTTACCAATTATTCTTTTCTCGGCCCGCGATTTAATAGGCGCAGTGAGCCCAGTTTCCGTCTCCTCCAAGGTCACCACTGCCAAGATTCTGGTACACGAATCATAAGTATAAGGGACTAGAAGCAATAGTTGCGCGACTCGTACCGCTGGCCGTCGGGGGTGACTGCTATGTCGCGTATGTGTAATCGAGCAAGAGAATGCGACGCCAGGACCTTACCTGTAAGATCCTATTGATAGGAGCATTGTATCTAAGCGTAAACTTGTCGTTCTCCGGAAAACGGACTGAGCGAGTCGTAGACGATATACCAGAACACGGATCCTAAAACCCTCCACAGATATTAGGGATTTGCCATCTGGAAGCCATGCCGTGGAGCGTATAGCTGCTCTCCGATCGATGTCTGCAACGAGTACCCCGGACTATTCAGTATCAGAGAAGAGGTCCCGTGCTCAGTAGCGGGGCAACCAATCTATCTTATAGGAGAACAACACTAACCGTTGTCCATATCTTGATGGCTCTGCCGAACTTGCAGAGCAGAAGCGAGCCATCAGGAGACCAAGCAACTTGTCCAACAAATCCTTCGGGGTGCGCTAACACACAGCGCTTCACGAAGGGTTGTCCAACTTTCCATATGAGAGTTGTCCGATCCCAGCTACTAGTTGCCAAGAAATCGCCATTCGGGCTAAATTGAAGGTGGCGGACGAGTGCGCTGTGCCCAACGCCGAGATCTTGTGTTGGGGCCAGCTGCTTGAGAACGCTGGTCGCGTGCTTGAGTCGACAAATTGATTGCGGAGACCTTGGTTCCCATTCGGAAGATGTGGGTGACGCTGGGCGGCTTAGAGCACCCGGTCGGATTTGGGGAATACCACGCAGCATTCGAACGACTCGCCACCCGATTTCAGCAAAGCGACGGCGAGCGGCGCCCTCGGTCGTACCGGACCCGTGTCCCAATTCGATGATGGCACTTTTCGTCGTTTTATCTTCCTCCGTCGTAGAAGTTCTGGATGAGAGGCCTGAAGCAATACGAAAGAGTCCAGAGGTCCAACCAAAGCGCACGGAGGCTGCGGCTTCAGGTGAGAGTGTAGTTAAAGGGAGCACAGGCAGGTTGTACGAGTGCTGTGGCGACATGTTCACTTTGGGCACTGTGGAATGCCCGTTACTGTGACAGCGAGTTGGGGTTGCGTACTTTGACTCGCGGTTTCTGAAGATTGTAACCCGCCCTTTTGTCCAAGCCAAAGCAATCCTACCCCATGCCACCATAGCTCTTGTATGTGTCGTCAAGACACGTTTACTCCAGCCGATACTGGTGACTATGAGCGCCCTGTGACTCATCTCGGGTAGTAGACCCGCCAGCCATGTTTCGCCTCTGGTTTTCGTGAACGCCCAACGCTCCGAGGCAAACCATGTACCGACCGCAAGTGGGGGGACTGCCGTCACGATCGTGACAAACGTGGTACTCCAAGGAATCCAAGGATTGGCGTAGTTGGAGAACGCAAAACACACTAGCCCCGCGGAATACGCAAAGACCGAGACTGCAAGGAACCAGAGTGGCGTCCGAGTGATCCAAATGAGGACCCACCATGGGACGCAGTTCCGTGGCGAGCGACTATCGGAGTAGATTGCACCATTGCTTAGCTTCCATCCATCGTTATGGTCGCAGCGAGCAGACTCACTATACCGAGTTTCTCCAATGCAAGCTAAGCATGCTGTTCACGGCAGAAGCAATGGCAAAAACCAACGACATGAGCCATAGGATATTGACCATGTCTTTCATCACAGCAATGTGTGCCGGGACGTCATATTGCCAGGAGTACCCAAGGGTTGAGCTCGACACCGCAGAGAAATATATCGCCTAAGAGGAAGACCGCATATGTCAGTTAGTGCGGAAAGGCACCGGAAAATGTTGAAGCCATATTCGCCATAGTGGATAGGTTCTGCAAGACTTCCGACGCATGGCTCTGTGCGAATCTGATAGTGGGGACTCCGGTCTCTATAAAGCCAACAAGGGCGCGTGTGATGCACTCCATATCCTCGCCCATCTCCACGCTGAGATCATTGACATAGCGTCTCACAGCTGGATAACAGAATTGTCCTGTGAAAATGTCAGCTTAAGTTAACTTTTGCATAGCTTATTAATTCTCACCCGAATACTCCCTAAGGCATGATGCACGATACTTGCGAACGTTTAGATTGATATATCGAACAATTTCGGTATATGATAGACGACTCACCTTAAGATTGCCTTGGAATACCAGCGCAGACGCATTGACCACCTCTTCTGTAAATTCGGGGATCTCATTCAAGTGATCTAAAAACGTATTCAAATCTTTGGCTAGAAGGTCCAGTTCCTCAGGGAGCGCCTCCGGGTTTGAGCTTGTTGGCAGACGATGGTACTTCGATGCGCGGTCTGCAGCGATTTCCCCTCTGTAATTAATGGATGGCTTGAGAGCTTCGGACCCGTGTTTCTTCACGTGGTTTGGGAAGAGCTCAACGGCATTGTCCCGGAACAGATGAATGATACGCTCGAGCCGCTCGCGAAGACGACATGCCGAAGATAGCAAACCAACAGATGAACCTAGCTGGCGTACGGCATTGATGAAGTTCTGGAGCTCATGGTCAAGAGCTCTGAGACGACTTTCGATAGATGGGTAGTGAGGATGCGGGTAGGACAGGTGCGCAAGGGATACGTACTGGTCGAACAAGAAGAATATCTGAGCGCCCTCAGTCTGAAAGTGAGCGTTTATCGTAGCTAAACAAGGAAAACCGATATAACAACATGCTTAGGAAGCGCGGTTCGACCGTGTCGAATTACTTACCTCCATTCTGCACATTAGTTTCTCTCTCAAGTTTGCAGTCTGTATCCGCTAAACGTCAAAGTTCTGCCACTGCCCAAACACCGCGGGATCATACGAACCTGCCCCATACCCTCCATCCATCTCGTCTTTTAACTGCTCCAGCTCATCTAATAGCGATAGTAGTGTTTGTCTTCGTCTATCGGATTTCCAACCTGGATATAAGATAGGTCTTCAAAAACGCGACCGAGTAGGAGCCAATACATCAGCTCGCCACCTTTCGCAGTCCCCGTAGAAGGTTGGTCTACATGAGGAAGAGTGTTCAGGCTGGTATCTCGAGAGCGCGCGTAACCCGGTGTTCGTCCCGCTGAAGTCAGAGGAGTCCGTCCTCAGCTGCCAGCCTTAGAGATAATATAATAAAGATACGCACGTATTGGCTTGAGCTCCCCGCCTTCGCCGTCCCGTTTGGAGAAACCAGCTTGCTGAGAGTGACCTCCAATCATCTCTAGTGGTCCAAACTAGGAGTTGTCGACAAGGGAATATGCCAGAGTGCTGCTCCGGATGAGGCTCGAGCGCACGCTGATCCTTGGCAGCTAGCCTTATACTTATGTTTGTCGGATTCTCAACATCGTAGATACCGATCGCATGAGACAGCGGCCCCGACATTGAGCCCAGACCGTGCATCGCGATCGCGCCAGCTTCTAGCGCTTGCCAAGCCAACCATACTAGTGGCCTGGATTAGTTGATATCGGAAGCCCTGCGTATTGGGTTTCAGTAGATAATGCGCAATGGTGGGCTACGACAACATTATGCTAGTTTGCTCTCAGACTCACAGGCACGAAAGGGAAACGTGGCTACACCGTCATGCTAGCTCGATATCGATGTTAAAATGACAACACTCTCCTATGCTTGCCCGAGCTGTTTGACCTGCTCAAAAGCTGATCATGGATACGCTCATGATAGTAGTACGAACCGCATACCCACTGTAGAAGATCGAAGCACATTCTTGTGGCTACCACTCTCTCATCTTTATCGCTGCGCTTGAGGGCAGGGAGAGTATGTAATAATTGGTTCGTAACACTTAAGATTCGCCATTACGCGGAAAGGATGGCCTCAAAACGTAGATTGGAAGTCAAAGTTAGTAGCTTATAGGTACATGGAGAAGGGCGAGCGAAGGTAGCAGTGAAGAGAGGATATTGAAGTGGCTTGCAATTGGCATCTAGCAGCAGAAAGACGGGTTGAGGTCAGTTACGGTAGAGATACGCCAATTTTTTTTAAGGGAGGAAGGTATCAGATGGGGGTGCCCGAAATATTGAGCTGTGGCGGGCAGTTTCCTCAAGGGGATAGGAAGACCGTCGTGATAAAACATCATACGAAAGAGAAACGAGATATCGAACGGGAGGGAAAGAGAGGCTTACATAAATGCTACCCTCAAAAGATATGTCATAGAAGAACCTATAACAAGCGAGCAAGAGTCAGTCACTGAGCAGAGGTAATGCAAGACGGCTCATGATGCGCTCAGAAAAAATAGTAAAAAATACAGCCATGGAGGTGTCGTCAGAGATATCAGGCGGTAACTCCTTGAGAACATCGTAGCGCGAGAAGAGCAAGAAGGGGTCAAATTACCTTGAGCAAGTGTATAATATTTTTCTAGCAAAGAGAAAACATGAGTATGACTTCTTGAGTAGGTCGAGCAGAAGGAAGGATCAGAGAAGGATGATAAAAGCATCGCGCTGAAGAGCACTCTTATACTCTAGTTTGAAAGTTGAAATGGTTCTTCATGAAGAAAAATAGAGTAGAGCGGCCTGACTCACCTAGGAGCTACATGTCGGAAGATGGGGGGTGGAGATGGTGGACGACCCAAGGTAGACGAAGAAAGCAAAAATTTATACTCCCACGCCTTACGTAAGCTTTGCTTTAGGGCCGGCGCGACGCGTCGAGCCGCGTCGACTCATTGGTTGTGGCCCAGCGATCTCGCGCATAACGTCGACGTCCAGCGATCAAGATCGCATTTCACGACTATGGACGGCATCGGGAGCCATTTTCTCGACGTCGTCGACCGCTTCTCCCACACGGCGGCGTCCATTCGTTATGCCTCCCAAGACCGAGTCAAGCCGACCGGCCGATTCACCAGCGCTGTGCTTTCTCCCCGACATTGGTCGCAAGGCATTAGAGAAGCAAACGACGGAGAACGAAAGCTTTTTACCATTGATGCCGGGTCAGATATCAGCGCGACCGCGATGAAGAGGAGAGACGTGGGGAGTGCCACTCCTTTTAAGCGAGCCAAGGATACCGCCGCGGTCGTGGTATCGCCAGAAGAATATTTACGAGCAGCCATGAGATTGATAGACGAGTAGTAAGTGCCAGATGTTTAGAAAAAAATGCTCCCCAGTCTCATATCGTTCTGCTGCAGTCATTCCACGTCCTCTTCCCGGTCGCATATCCTGGAGCTATTCGAGCGAAGTGCACAGATCAAGGAGAATATTGACTCTTTGCATGAAGCTCTCAGCAAGGTCAGATCCGAGTAAACACAACTTATGCCAATCTCCCTTATGCCGCTGAGCCATCCAGGAGCAACCTGCAAAGCCACCACCCCGAGTACCGCAGGTAATCGATAACGGAGCGTCTGCGAAAGAGGAAGAAGCCCGTGTGTTCGAGATGGAAAAACGCGTCGCCAATGCCCGGCGGCAGGTGGGTTATCCTAAATTTGAAAACAATTCAGCCTATTTTTATATTCCTATTTCGCGGCTACAGCGCGATCTACTCCGCAAGCGTCTGCAAAGCGAGACACTGGCATCTACATCTGCCTCCTCTGCGTCATTATCCAACACTACGACATCCGACTTGTCCGCTTCGCCTGAGGTCATCCGTGAACCAGCTCGTCCCAGCCGCTCTGCCTCTTCGCGTTTCCCTCATACAAAAGGACGCCAGACCGCTACAAAAACCACGACACCCCCGTCGCGGCAGCGGCAACGGCAGCGACAAGACGACTCCATTGTAAGCGGGACTACAACGGAGACGACAGATCCCGATCCCGATGCAGAGGGCGATGGGGAGACGGACATGAGTGTTAGTACCGACACAACAGCCACGCGGGATAGCGAGGAACAGGAAACGGAGACAGAGACGGAGAGAGGAAGTGCATATGGCGACGACGAGGAAGGTGAAGGCGAGGATGACGGGGACGAAACAATCATAATACCTGCTCGCTCTCTGGCGCCTGCGCTGACAACTCAGACGTTACCCCCGCCTCCTGTTCCTGTTCCTGTTCCTGCTCCGGCCCCGGTCGCCCCGGTGCGCTCAAATCCTGTACGGGAACGAGCGCCAGCCTCTGAACCTGAACGGCGCCCACCGCCATCGGCTGTTGTGCAAGGCCAAGAGGAGCTAAAGCCAGAGGAAATTCCGTCCTCCGGCGGTCCTCGAATCACGCCCGAAATTGAATCTCTCGTCGTACGTCTCCCATTGGGCTCACTCTAGACGTCATTCCCTTGACTGTATGTCTTCGGCTGTATTCTATTTAGGTGAAAATATGGGACACGGTGGGCGACATCATCCAACCCGGTCACACATACATCACTACCAATGGCAAAGGCACAGACCCGCCCCCAAAAGCCGCAGATACTCTGTCAGTATCCTCTAACCTCCCCACTCCCACTCACCGCTAACACCCCAACAACCACGTCCATCTTACAGAGAGCTTTTATCAACGCTCACCGCCTCATCATCCACCTCTGGAATAACGACCAACGCCCTGCAGATCCTCACTGCGCACGTCTTACTCACCCTCCTCTCCGCGCCGCCACCACACTCGGTCCCGCACACGCGGATCCGCGAGATCATCGCTGCTGTTGATCTGCCGGGAGCGGCCAACGAGAAGGCGCGCGCGGTGTATGGGTGTGTGGCAAGGGGTCTGCTTAAGATGGACCGGAGCAAGCCGCGCGAGGCAGTTGTTGCGTTTGCCGAGTAGGGATGCCGCCGGTGAAGTCTGGCGTTTATATCGTAATCACGGGATGAGAGTAAGTACTAGCGGGGATGGAATGGTCCGATTTGTAGCGATTACTCTTTAAAGTATCGAGGAAGGGGGTGTGCGTAGATCGTACTTGTGATAAAATTAATTCCTGTAGCATTGGCAATTCGGACGGTACCGATATCGGATACTTGGCTCATTCAGATCTCGCTCGCAAGTATCCGAGATCGGTGTTATATAAATGTTAAGGTAGCCTCGTTTCATCCACCTCGCATCGATTGACAGTCAAAGCTAGTCACGAGCTCACATACCGTGGCTCCGAATTCAAAAAAGAAAACGTGCGTTTCCGCATACGTGGATCTCCGGAGTCTGGAGTCCGTCCAGATCGATGAGATGGCAAACTTCAGACTCCAAGACGGAAGATGGCGTTTCGTACAAAATGGGGTTTTGTTTATTTATTCATACAGTCGGAGCTACGAGAGCGAAGGAGAAAGAATCATGAAAAGCGGGGGCGGGCGCTATTGCACGCGTCAGACTTTGAGAATGTCGCTGAGGACGCCCATGGCGGTTACGGCGGCACCTGCCCCGGCTCCTTGGATGATAAGCGGGCGCGGACTATACCGCTCCGTGTGGAACGCAATTATGTTGTCCGAACCCGACAGCGATGTAGCGAATGGATGGGAAAACGGGTATCTAACAGGGGCGGAAAAGATATCAGAAAGCAGTTTGACAAAGAGGAGAAAGCGGCGCCTCACTTTTCCAACCCAGCCTTGATCTCCCGTTTCTCCACGTCGATGACGCCGACAAAGCGGAGGACCATGCCCTCCTCGAACGCCTCGGCGCGGAGCTTCTCAAAATGGGCGTCGTGGTCGGGCAGACGGCGCATGAATTCCTCCGAGCCGGGAACGAATTTGAGGGGCTCGGGGACGAGGGAGGTTGTTGCGACGGAGCGGAAGCCGTTGGGGAGCGCGGAACGGAGGGAGGGAATGAGACGGGAGAGGATGGTGAGCTTGCGCGAGACGTCGAAGCCGGAGAGGTCCTCGGCTGGATGGGGCTCCTAGATATCCGAATGAAAGGTAATTTGAGCGCGAGGGGAAGAGTACCAGAGAGGAGGGAGGCAGCGACGTACGGTGTACCCCTTTTGCTTTGCGGCTTTGACGATGGACGAGAATGACCCGGCACTCCCGGTCGTCGTCGAGAACTCGTTGAAGATGTAAGACAGTGTGCCAGAGAGGACACCTTCGATCTTGAGGACCTGTAGCCCAACAACCAAACAACAAAAGTGAGAGGGGAAGGCGTGTACGTAGCACGAGGTAACTACCTTGTCGCCTGTGGCTATCAAATCTTTCAGAGTGCCGATGATCGGCAAACCTGCACCGACGGTGGCCTCGTTCAAAAATTTGGCACCAGTAGCTCTGGAAGCGCCGGCGATCTCGTCGTACAGCGCTAGGCTCCCACTGAACGCCTTCTTGTTCGGTGTAACGACATGGATACCCACGTTCAAAAAATCGGGGTATTTCGCCGCAATGTCATCGGATGAAGTACAGTCCACGAGGACAACGCGCTTGCCACCCGAGGCCGCGCTTTTTAACACAGTTGGAAGCACGTAAATTTGGGGTGCTGCAGAGGCTTGGGTAAACTGCTGCCTCCATACGGAGAGATCGAGGGGGGCGAATCGAGAGTCATAGAGCACGCGCGAGGAGGAAGACATATAGATGACATGGACGGCGCGGGGTGCGGCCGTTGCGAGCTTGGCGATTTGCTCGACGAGCTCGGTGCCCACGAGCCCGACACCCACGACGGCGACATGGACTGGCTTGAGCGGCATCGTTGAGATTTTCAAAGAGCAGGGGGGATGAGACAAGGATGGGCGAGACAGACGCGTTAAATGAGCAGGGGCAGTGGGGGGTTTGATGCGGGCTAGCGCGAGCATTAAATCGCAAGATATTATTGCTCCGCAGCGGTACGGCGCGATAAGACACGCGCTTGCAGAAAGAAGAAATAATTATGAAGAATCGCTGCAATCGATCGTGGGCCTCACCCAAGCCGCACCAAGCGTTCGCACCATGCCCCGGTCGGGCAGGGACGCTCCGAGGGACCATACGTTCACGCGACTTCGTCTGCTTTCAATGTCATTAATATTGCGCGAACCGCGGCTCGCACATCCATTTCCCTTCCGCCACAGATCCCAGACCACCACAGGTAATCGCCACCTAAAAACCCAGGAAATGTTAGCGCGCACGTTATTTCAAGACTTACCCCCGCTGTAGGCTCCCGGCCCGGGCTCGGGCGCTGGTGTCCGCTGGCTTGGTACGGGCGCAAGATCCCGGATGCAAACAACTCGCGCCACAAAACATCACGTGACGACGTCACGTGATGTTGCCTGCGGACCCTGGACGCGGAGTCTTCCTCGCGGAGCTCTTAAAGACGCTTCGTCTGCCCTCTTTCTCTTCCCATCACCACCACCACCTTCAAGCAACTCCTCCCCTCCTCAACACACCTCTTCCTCAACACTTTTCTCAGCAATGGCCCGCACCAAGGTCAGTCCTCGGTGTTTACTCTTGTCAGCAATAACATTTACCGAGTCATCTCTCATCGTCGTGCGCAGCAAACCGCCCGCAAGTCCACTGGTGGCAAAGCCCCTCGTAAGCAGCTCGCCACCAAAGCCGCCCGCAAGAATGTTCCCGTACGTCGTCGTTTTTCGCTTTTGTCTCTGAACCTTTGCTCATCCACGATATAACCTTCTAGGCCGCTACTGGTGGTGTGAAGAAGCCCCATCGCTTCCGTCCTGGAACCGTCGCTCTCCGTGAAATTCGCAAGTACCAAAAGTCGACCGACCTCCTCATCAGGAAACTCCCCTTCCAACGTCTTGTCCGTGAAATCGCTCAGGACTTCAAGGTTTGTCCAAATCTCGGCTTTTCCTCTCTTTCTGAGTTGGATTGACTCATGCGCCACGTTAATGCGCCATTTCATAGACTGATCTCCGTTTCCAATCCTCTGCTGTCATGGCTCTCCAAGAAGCTGCGGAGGCTTACCTTGTCTCGCTCTTCGAAGACACAAATCTTGCTGCCATCCACGCTAAACGTGTCACAATGTGTGTTGATCTGACCCGAAATCCCACTCTTCCATTTCTGACTCTTTCTTTCATAGTCAGCCTAAGGATCTTGCGCTCGCACGGAGGTTACGCGGAGAGAGGACCGCATGAACACGCTTCCTTCCCTTTACTGCTTCGTTACCTACCATATCTTGTATTTTTATACTCCATGACTCGCCATATTATTCACGCTTTCATGGATTTCCCAACTTGCGAAAGTGACCTGTGGTCGTTGCGTGATCGTTCAATACTAATATTCAACGCTCAACTCAGCCTCAATTTGGATATGCAACATCTAAATAGGGACATGCACGGTCGGGTAAATTTTTCTCCATAGGATTCACTGCTAATCCGGTTTGAATCCGGTCGCTTTTCCTTGAGAGAAAATATTCGGCCAGAGCGTAGACAATTGATCCTTATTTTGGCCACTTTGAGGCGCAATATTAATTCTTCAATATCAAGCACTTTCTCCATGGCTTAGGCTAATCAGGAACATAACCAAGTCTTTGCGGCAGCCTAAGGCAGCCTCCATGATATTTTATATGCCTAAGCCTGGATTTTAAGCTAGACCCATGGTCTTTTCTGCCGCTCGATACTTCTGGCAATAGCTTTCCACTCGATTCAAACCTATCCTATGCGATGCTATTTGGATTGACCCTGGCGTAGATATACGGTCTTACATCCCCTACCATGAGATCTGCAGCTATCTACAGATACTTGATGACGGCGACTCGGTCGCCGAGCAGGTCGCTGTCAGTGTGAGGTCGCTCTAGATTTCTACTCGCATCAATGCCCGACTTGCCACCGCATGGTCTCAGCAAGACGGGCTAATGCGATAGCCAATAGCACATATGGAGCCGTCTCAACCCTACGCAATAGCAACGAGGGCATATGCCTTGTTTACTCAATCACATACATATTTCTTTATTTGGTGATACGGTATTGTAGACACCTTTGCTCAATATGCGTTCATCGTTCACTTGATTACCCATGGACGATTCAGCGAGCCAGGGACAGGATAAAATAAACACGGCGAGGCAATGCAACACGCTATGGATTCAAGTCGATTCGATTCACTCACCCCTGCTCTGGAACACATTTGCACTGGAGATCCGACCACGAACAGCACCAATAGTATTGCTTCTATGCCATCGCATATCCCGAACAGCTAGCGTTGCCTTTCTCTGATTTGGGGTTTTCTTTTTCTCAGGACCACACTTCTAGACACTTGTGAACGCCCTTGATCCACGTCGATGCCGTGCTCCCCCCATAATCTCGGACACGGCGATCGTATCCCGGCTGCATCTATGGGGTCAAACTACGCCGACCACGCGATAGGTCGCGTCCGTCGTGAATAATGGCAGGCAGGTAGGGGGCTGAGTCTATAATCTCTGCCAACCTCTTGGTTCTTGGTAGCATCGTGTCTACGCGGCGGCCGTATTACTTATGGTGTGGATCCACTCGTTTGTGCAAGCCCCTGCGGAGACGGCGATATCCCACGCCGATCTTAGCGCTCCTCTATCTCTTCTTCCCATGCCCCGAAACCATGCCATCTTGAGGATATGAACCACTCTTTTGGAATCCAAGAGGCACCCCTCACCCACGCAGAGTCAGGGGTGAGCTGCCACATGCCGTATACCCTCGACATCGGCCCTCGGTGTGTGGTTACGATCTCACACTCGGAGTTGCGTTCATTGCTACTAGTACTACAACGACACCGTACTGGACAATTGTGTTTATAGAGATCGGCCTTAATAATTTAGTCCCCGACCTTCCCATAACTCTGATACGAGATGAAAACCATAAAAATCTCTTTGTCAATGTTATTTGATCGCGCTGCTGCATCAAGCAGCATCCCTTCAAAATGTAAGTACTTATGTCCAGGGGAGCTTCAGAGCAAAATACAATCAAAAGCAAAAGATATTCCGACACGGGGAATCGAACCCCGGGCTATCGCGTCCTGCTTGAGAGGCGATAATGTTAGCCACTACACCATATCGGATTGTATGAGAACGTAGCCCGCCGAGACTATATAATTACCAAGCACAGCACGCAATTGCGAAGTCGGGTTAGTAATAGTATAGTACTTAGCCAGCGAGCGACGGGCATACACATACAAGCGGCAAGCAATGAAGCATCGTCGATATCGCCATGCGCGGCTTGGCTATGTATGGAGCCCAAATCTCTGGATGAATCCTACGTATGTGAGCTTGTGATCTCAATGATCAATTGGTATCGATGTTCTTCAAGGACTATAGTACACAGCTAACAGCGATGAGAGTCTTCGCTCTTTGTATGGGGCAAAGGGAAAACGCCGAGGGACAAGAGTGCGCACAGCTGCAACAGCTGAACGACGGCGCTCGGAAAGCAAAGGCATCCTCACGAGGAGGGGAAGGAAAAAATTACAAGGTCCGAAGACCAGTTCGCCAACCAACCGAAGTCACTGTTAAAAGGAAAGAGATGAGCGAGAGAAGTGAGAAGAGTGTTCAAGTAGAAAGTTGGACGCACGTGGGGATGATAGGAGTAGTTCGCGAATCGCCACTATCCCCTCCGTAGCCCACCCACATTCCCCGCCGCCGTCGCATGCCCACCGCCATCACAATACACACAGATACATTAAGTCTTGCCCGAGCGCGACAGTGACATAACGCGTGTAGCCTTCAGCTCGCAGGTCCTCGCCCAAATATCATCCTCGTTCGCGCGCACGCCAACAGTGTCAAGAGCCTTGAGCCCAGGAGACCACCACCTCGGCCACAGGGCACACGAGGGGACATCGGAAAGGCCGTCTTACCACGGGTTCTCCGGTCGCTCCTATACTTCGTGGCGCGTGGCCGCCCATTGACGCAGCCGCTGAAAGAGTGTGGACGACGCACTCCCAGACGGCCCGTAGCGAAGTCGGAGCGACGAGTACACCGGCGCGGCACAGGACTGACCTTGGGCTTGGATGGCGAGATGATGATGGTGGCGGTCCGGTGAAGAGACGCGTTGGCCGCCGCGTTGGATAGATGAGCACTTTGGCATTGTTTGGCGTATCGTTCCGTAATAATATGCTTATTTTCGGAACTATCCTCAACAAACGCACTTGAAGTTACAGAGCTTTCGAATATTGGAACAGACGAGCTATGCGAGAGAGACGTGCGGAAGGACGTGCGGAAGAAGTCTCAAGGATAATATTATTGGTATGGGAGGTAAAAAAGACTGGCACTTGTCAGGTGGAAATACAAAAACGCAGAGGTTCGCGCTCATACCAACTGTCATGCATATGAGCGCAACATGATCGCGCCGCACACCCTATGCAAGTAGATACTCTATGGTAGGGTGTAGTAGCAACCCATGGCCAGGTATTGTGCGTATAGCTAGAGCCACGCCGAACCCTCATTGAACCGATGCACGGAGTGCGACAAATCCATCCTATCCACGTTATAGCGCGCGACACATGCAGCTTGGGCCTTGAAAATGGGTATGTAATACATATATGCGCGAGCGCCAATCATTGAAATGAGACCTGACGGCCAGCTTGATGCGGTGGTGTGGCGGGGTGGGATGGTGCTGACTGCCTGGTCCCGGGCGCCGGTGCGGGTGGAGACGGTGTATGTTATTGCTTTTCATACCTTGAAGCGTTTAGCCTTGCGTTGCGGTGGAACATCTGTTATAACGATATCAGATCCCTTCAATTGTCAGTGGGTGGTGTCGATCAAGACGCGCTGCACAGCGCACTTGCCACCACCGTGACATCGCGTAGAATCGTACATTCGTGCATACTGTCGTGGATTGTTGAAGTTTTATATCGCAAAAGAAGCGACGATGAGGACATTTCGGCTCGGATGATCGGATGGATACTCGACATCTTGGTGCGCTGATCAATATAACCCGTGTGATGAGTCAGACCTCCACCAAGGCCCGGAGCTCAATGCGAGATAGAGAGTACCAGTGCTGCGGTCGCAACCGCTCACATGCTCACGATCAGGCGTTGAGCAACTTGAGTTACTTCGAATCAAATATAATGAGACTAATTTGGGATATTCTGCCAGTGTACGTACAAAGCCCAAGGTAGAAAGAGGGGATGTCTAATAAAAGGGGCTGCGCTGCATAGACAGAGCGCAACTAGTAGGGACGAGCGGCGGCCTGGCACTGCAAGAAAATTGCACGTCAGATGTGTTTCCTAGGGAAGAAAGACTAGAAATAGGACGTACAGCCTTGAGCTGGTCAAGATACCACTGGCACGACATAACATCACCGGTCTCGAGGCACTTTGTGAACTCCTTCGACTGGAAATCGCAGCTTATCCCACTCCGCTGTTCCATAGGAGGGGCGGCTGCCTGAGCCGGTTGCTCGGCGGCATGGCCTCCTCCACCGCCAAAGAGCATGCTGGAGAGACCGTGGCCGATAGTCGAACCAATGGCGACAGAGCCCGCTGTTGCGGCCATTTGAGCCATCATGCCGGGGCCCTGCTGGGCGTGGGCCTGCGCAGGTGGATGGGCCGCGTGTGTCTGCGGTGGGGCCGCGTGGGTGGATGGGTAGGCGGCGGTGTGCGCGCTACGGGTCTGCTGGGCGGGTGCCGCGGCAGGGGCTGGGCGGGCAGCGGGGCGTCCACGGGATTGGCGCTGTGCCGGTGACAGACGGTGAGCTCGCTGCGAAAGATTTGAATGCAGACAGGACTCACAGGCATGATAATTTGTCGTTTTCGTGGGGGATGGTGGTGGTGAGAAAGACTGCGAAATTTATACGCGCCGCGGTCACGAGGACACGTAAACCCTCCGGCGCGGCTCGGATGCAAATTCTCGTACTCGACGCCTCGGCGGAAAATTCGCGCGCGTTCTCCCGCTTTCCCGCCTTCCTCGCAGCATTTCTCATGTCGGTCTCCCTCCTCCCGTCTCGGCATCTCCTCGCGCGTCGCCTCCTCTCCGCGCCGTCCCCGCTTCTTGCCGCCCATGGCGTGCGTCACCGCACAGCCGTCATCACGAAGAAGGGGGCCCCGAAAGGCGGTATCCCGGCGACCGAGGAAGAGCAGCTCGCCGAGCAAGTGCGCGTGCAGGAGATAATGGAACGCATGCCCAAGCCAATGGGATATGAGATTCTCTCCCAGCATGTCCCGCTTCTAGGTACCACACACTGCGCGCCTCTGTCGATGTTGTAGGTTCTCACACTCCCGGATGGGCTGCAGACCACCACGTCCCCATCCGCTTCGGACAGCTCTCGAAATGGAACATCCCCACCATCTACAGGTGGGCGTATGGGAATGCAAAAAACTGGGTCTTCAACGCGTACAAGTGCGTGCGTATCCCGTTCTGTCGCTCGCCGCAACACCTTTCCTGACAGGCACACTTGTAGCTTGTTCCAGTTAGCCCAGCTCCAAGCCATCCCAGGGTATGAGAGAAAGCGCCCGCCATCCAGATTTTCTCCTCAAATATTCGGGACTTCTTCTACGCGAAAACACGCGTGGCTTGCGAGCTTTATCCAAGACGCCAACGAAACACTCATCAAGCTAAACCAAGCGCAAGCCCAGTGCGTTTCCATCGTCCTTATTTGTTGCAACCACTTACCCCAGAAAAAATTTCTGCGACTATTTGTAGGGGAAACTCGCGCATTGTCGCAAGCATAACCGCAAACCCCTTTCAGAAAGTCGCCCGTCAACGTGTCCACTGGCGTCGAGATGTTAATCCAATATGGAAATGGTACGGCGAGCTCGACGCGACTCGCTGCGTCTCTATTCGCCTCATGTCCGGCATCGACCCGAGTCTTCCGAAAAACCGTGATGCGTATGCACAGATTCTCGTCAGGTTCAATACTCTGCAGGTCCGTCCCATTCACACTTCATTTCCGCTCATACCAATTTACTAATGAGAGCTCTTTTACTTGCAACTTCAGAGCTTGACGTACTACCCGAAATACGGTAAGCTAAATAGGGATCCCGAAAAACCTGGCCGTTGTGTCGAGTATCTCGTCTTTGAGAAGAAGCTGTGGCAGGACGGACCATGGCTCATCCGGGATGAAGTCTTTGAGCGTCAGCCGTAAATCCTGCAGTCTACCGTCATTCCCCATCTCATATTTCACATATATCATCGGGTCCTTTGGCTGAGGTTCTCCGATACTTTGGGATGCTAATATACACACTTTGCGGATTAAATGACTGAGTGATTGATTATTGAAACATCGGAGCTGCACGCATATTGTACAACATACAACTGAAAAGGATGGAAAAGAGGCGGGAGTCCAGGTATGTGTTACTCGTTGGGACTCTGTCGTTAACGAATGTCAAAGCGCCCTTCCAGGGAGTAGAATAATTTGTACGTGTATCGATTGCCATTATGCTGGCGATTTACTTAGTAAATTCCGTCCTTGGGGATCGGCCTGCACAGGAAAATCATTAGCTGCTCAGAGTGTTCAGCGTCAAAAGAGAGGGAGACGTACGCTCCGGGGCGTTCACGCGATCGACCAACGGTCCCGACAGATGCAGCAAGCAACGCGATCCACGCCACCATCGTAAACCACACCGCTTAAAAAAATTCCAAACCAACCCGGTAAACGATCCAAACCCGCGAAACGATGATAATAATAAAAGTGAAAGAGGTGGAGAGACGTACCATTCCCGACTTCAATCCCCTGCGTACCCCCCGTAGCCTTCTTCACCCTGCTCTTTGCGGTCTGGAAGAAAACATAGTCCACGACAAACGCCGCGAACCCCACGGCCGTCGCAGTCCATCCAAACGCCATCGCGCTCACGTACCACGTGCGCCCGCCGGGGCGCACGTACACGGCGAGGAAAGACAATAAGGCGAGGATGGAGAGTGCCAGGGCGACGGGGTGCAGGATGCCCAGCGCATATGTCAGGTCCTTTGGGATCACGTTGGCGGCGTCGGAGAAGTTCGGGAGGTCGAGGAGCGTGGAGTCGAATGTGTAGCCGAGAGTTGAGGAGGAACATTGGGTTTGTTGAGACTTGGAGAACATGCCAAGGAAACTTGAGCTGTGAATTTTCGGGTGTTAGGGTAATTGCTAACGATAGGAGAGTGAGGAAGAGAGGGAGGAGGGCGTACCTGGACGAGTAGGTTAGGATGCAGTATCCCAGGGCGCCGAACTCGAGCCGCCCTGTGGGCTTGGTGGCGCCCGAGTCGTAGAGGTCGAATTTGAGCAGGTAGAACGACTTGTTCAGCGGGACGGTGATCGTTGACAGGACCAAGACTGGTAGTCATGGGAATCAATTCGTATTCGGAGCGGAAGATGTTAGGAAAAAGATGATGGTATTAAATGTCTGAAGGGGTACGAATACTACTCACGGATGAAGGCAGCGAGGAAAAGAGATACAATAAGGAGCTTCGAGTCGGGGATCATTTTCGCTTATCCTTAGCTAGTATTCACGCTTGAGAGGTAATTAAGAACCCAGAAGGGGAAATGTTGGTAGACGATGAGAGCCCTCGCAGAGGTCCTCTTTGCACGGGGGAGTGGGAGAAAGATGCAGGGGGGGAGGGGGAAGTTGCGCAGTGCTGTGTCCGTGTCGTATTTATGTGCGCACCCGAAACTCCCGTCATTCTAATTTCCGGCGCACAGGCTTGAGAAGACAGCAAACCGAGACGGGATATCATCCCATCTCGACACCAGTGAACCACGTGTATTGAATGATGTGGGAGGTTATGCGGAGGTTTTGGGATAGTAACGGCACTGGTTGCCAGCGAGGCTGCGTGGCTACGTATATGTGTATATGATATACATGCGCATCATCACGGGCAACCTGTGGGCGTATGGCTCTAGTCCTTTCCTGTGTACGCTTTTTGCTGCGATCAAACTGCCACCACCAGTCTGGAATCACCATGGCGGTGAAGCACGAACAAATGAATGGGACTTACGTAATGTGCGCGGTGGCTGTATTGGTCGCACAGTTTTCCTTCTTGCGATCAATTGTTACTTATCATTACTTGTTGAGTTACATGCTTTGCTCGATGACGCCAAAAGTGCTCAACGCTCAAGAAAAAACGGGACGAAAAAGCCCCACCGCCAACTGCTTAGCCTACTCGTCATTCTTGGCCGGATCTTGTTTGAGTGGCACGATTTGGTTCAAAACGATCCTGTTGACCCCACCGCTCTCCCGCACCTCAGCCTCCTTGCGACGAACCCCCATCCCCATCCCAACCGAGTCCTTATCGAGCGCAAAATACGCCGTGCGCAGTCCCTGGAATCGAACACACTCGTATCCGATAAGCTGCTCCTCCGTAATCGGAGGCGCAAGCTCCCCAATGCCGCTGATACCACTAGCACTAGTACCATTCTGGCGCTGCGCAGCAACTATGCGCGCACGCGCCTTGTTCGTACGTGATATCCGCTCCCGCGCGTTCTCCCTAGCGGACTCGAACGTCCTCTGCGCCATGTCCCAAAACCCGACATCCAGAAGCGCACCACGGACTACTTCGAGGCTGTTCTCGTTGATAGCTTCGAATATATCTTCGCACCCCAGTGGTTCTGTAGTTGCGAAGAGGGGGTTGTATAACCGGGTTTCGTCAACACGGACGGGGCTCCGGCTGGGCGGGTGTTCTGCAACCCATTGGATGTACGCTTCGGGCTCGGGGTTTACTCCGGAGTCCTCGTAGCGACAGAAGATATGGCTCACTTCGCCTGTGTCTTCTGCTGTCTTGAAAGAGATGCAGGTGATTGGATGGGGGACATAGAGGAGGCCGACGGTCTTCCCAGGGGCAAGCCGAAGATAGCCATCCGCCGACTCCGTTCGGAAGTCCGAGGCATCAATATATATGGTCCGTGTCAGGGGGACGCTCGTTGTTCCCATGGCTGGGTCTTTGGGATGTAATGGCCTATGCACCATCATGATAAAATCGCAGGGTAGGTTCTCAATGGTAACCTTGACTGGTCGGAGAATGACCATGAGTCGTGGTGACCTCGGCTCGAGGTAGCTCCTGACAGCCTCCTCGAACCTCGCGAGCTCGATGCTGGTGATAGCTGTGGTCACACCGAGAGATTGGACGAACTCGAGTACCGCCTCGGGAGGGACCCCACGCCGACGGAGAGCCTTGAGTGAATATATCCGGGGGTCATCCCAGCCTGTAACGATCCCGCTCTCGATCACGCGGTGCATTTTGCGTTTGCCGAGGATGGTGTTTGCGAGTAGGAGGCGGCCGTACTCGTACTGCCTGGCGGTGTAGACATCCAGTGCGTGGCAGAGCCATTCGTATGACTGGCGGGAGGTAATGAATTCAGAGGTGCAAAGCGAGTGCCTACGGTTTTCGAGGGCATTGACTAATGAGCTTCATATGTAAAAATGAAAAGCACTGACGTGATATTTTCCAGTGTATCGCAGAGGCAGTGAGCGAAATCACTGAGAGGTGTCATTTCAGAATCTGAAGGGTTACACCAGACGAAAACTTGAACGCACTAGGTTGGATACACCCTCCAACGAGTCCCAGTGCGCGGGTGCGGCTTTGAGCGGAATCGATACGCGACGAGATCCCACATCTGAGGATTAGGATCGTCTAGATCTTGCTTCATCCTCAAGACGGCCGTAGCAAAGCCTTGCTCAAGGGTGCCTTCCTGCATCTGCCTGAAAAGGTGTAGAGACTCTTCAACGGGCCGGGACCTATGCGTGCAGGCAGTCCGTGGACCGAGTTCACCCCTCTTCCCGCCACGGCCGATTATAATGTCTTCGGCTAATCAATGAGTTCGAATCAGCCAACGGCGTTCTCCATGAGGCCGATGGAGGTTGACTGACCATCACATTGGCAGACGTAGGCTTTGTCCCGGCGGATTAACTCCATTGCAAACTCGTATAGCTGGGCAAAGTAGTCGCTGGCGTATGTTACCCTGTGCGGCTCCACCCCAAGCCAGCGAACGCTCTCGAGTATACTATCGTTGTAAACGGTCTTCTCTGTCTCGGGATTCGTGTCGTCGTAGCGCAAATAACAAATTCCACCATGGTGCTTCGCGTATCCAAAGTTGATCGCGATGGCCTTGGCATGTCCTGTAGCAGACCAGTTTCTCAATTTGTCCGCTGCAGGTAACGATCAACGAGAGTATAAAAATACCGATGTGCTATATTGTAATAGAATTATCATTACTCGAGGTGACGAAGAAAAAATGACGAAAAGCATACCAAATGGCCGTTGGCTGATACCGAAACCAGGACCAGGAATGAGCGTGTGGGCTTATACGGCAGCTCAGAAGATCAAGCACTTACGCTCGGGAGGAAAGCGAGTTACGACGATACCACCCGTTGCAGCAAGGTGCTCATCCCGCAGCCGTGGATCAGTCTGCGGATTCTCGCCAGGTTTGTGTAGGTGAGCGAGGAAGCCTTCTTCAAACATGCTACTACGGCCAAGTTCCCTCGGAGAAGTGGCGGCATCTTCCGCTGTGCCGAGCTGCATAATAATAACGCGCCAAGTGGGGCTCAGATTTTGTCATAGGAAACGAGCAGTACTTTGAGATTGCCAACGTTTAGTTCCACCATTGATGCCTATCGAGGAAGCTTTGTTGAAATCGGTGAAAAGTATACAGCAGCTATGGTATGTTCGAGCAAGTGTGTCGAGTGCCTTCGAGTACCAGATTGCAAGAAAACTAGTGATCCATTCATCCTGCCTTATAGCGGCGAACTCGAGCACCACTTGGGCAGCTCAAGTCATCAAAAGAACCATGACGTTGTTGCCAAGGTCGAAGCAGTAAGCACAAAGGTGGTCAAAGACGGATGCAAATCTAGGCCTAGGAATATTAGTCATGCTCTGGGCTCGAAACAGCTCCGATCATACTTACCACCGGGTTCCGCCTTCGAAAGTTTTATGTACTTACCCATCCACAAGTATCAGGAAAAGGGATTAAATGATACATGAGGCCCATGAATATATGGGCGTAGATCGTCGCAGCACGGGCACCTTTATTGAATAGTTTGGTGCTTTCCAATGATGATTTGGATTGCAACAAAAGCACTATCGACATCTCCAAGTGAATCAACGGGAACTATTTTTTATAGGTGCTTGGAGGACAATAAGTGGTGGAAAAATTGGAGGCACCATAATATAGAACCACGGGGGAAGAGCGCTAATTCAGTAGATTTCCTCGGCGAGTTAATGGAGGCAGTCGCAGTGGGATGGCACCGCCGGCGCTCACAAGTCGGAGCTGGTTTTGAGAAAACACAATCGAGAGTGGCCAACATAAAAATAGCCCCCTCAGCATGAAGCTCCGGTAGTACGCTAAAGGACCACCGTTCACTATGCAGGCCGCTCACGCCTCTGCTCCCCTTTAGCACCATCCTCTCCCTCGTCGCGCTCACTGTGGATCTGGGCCAGGCCCCTACTAAGTCATGCGCCGACAAAAGCCTCGCTGTTGGTCCAGGCAACAACCCCGGCGGTGTTCCTACGTCCAGCTGATACTCGATCGTCGCAACTGCAACGCCCTCCATAACACGCCAGGGACATGCAAAGGAACCCAGTATCGTAATCCCGCGGCATGGCACCCCTTAATGGTCCGGGCACATGCAGCTTGAATACTGAGTTTGTGCAACTCTGCATCTTTTCCGTGCGCGCGGCTTGCTTGCGAGATAAAACGGGCGCACGCAGCGTGCGCTTAGTTTTCCAATGGCGCGATAAATTTCGAGACGAGCGATAGGCTGGGCTCTAGACAAAAGGGTGAGGCCTTGTGATATTTTGATCGATTCGTATCTAGCGTTGCTCAGTAAAGAGTCACAGCGTTATGACCCCTTGGGTTGCAGTGCTGGCGCCAGTACTTGGATCTGCAAAATGCGAGCGAGAAGGGCGAGACGAGCATGGCGTGTGTGTGAGGTTGGAGGGGGTGGTTTCAAGCGGGATTTGATCCATGTCGTCCTGTTGGGATAGAGACCCATGATTGTAAATTCCCATCTTATTCTCTTCCTAAGCCTAGTCCTATATCTACAAGGTTATCAGGAGATCGTTAGCCCGGACTTATTGCGCTTTGTTAGGACGAGGAGATCGGTGTGATGGCATATTCTCCAGTGCGAATGAGCTGGTGCACGCTTGCACCCCAAGCTGCAACTTTGGCAGCTTGGGGAGCCTTCGCAATAGCTCGTGCTATAGATCGATCAAGTTGGCTTGTCTTGTTACGCCCTGCGCTTACGAGGAGGATATCTGGATGCAATACAGCGCCCGATCGAGGAGATTTCAACAGCGAGTAGTGTCTAGAGTTCGGGCAAAGATCCAGCAAAACATTCGCGGGTGTACGCTAGTAGTATTCGTCGATGTTGATGCGAGCAGGGTCGTCTCTTCAGACAGCGAGGGCTCGCCTGGGCGATGAGCGGACGGATGGCGGTCCGGAGTGAAGTCGGTGCCAGGCCTGGCTCCAGGTCTTTCCAGGTACCCCAACAAACAACGCCCTCCTCCACCGCGCCCAGATGCAATGGATGACAGTTGTCGTCACCACGGGGACCCCCGTGATGCTCGTCCTCGTCATGCGCGATCATGGTATCAAACAGCGCGCGCATGACGTCGCCGCGCCCAGCGCAGGGCTCTATAAAACCCCGTCCCCGTCTCCACATCCGCCGTAGCCATCTCTCCAGCCTCCCCCAACTCTCGATCGAACACCAAAATCGAATACACAATAACACCATGTCTGCTCCTGATGCTGTCAACCCCGGCCAGCCGGTCCAAGCCGCCTTCAACAAAGCATTCGGCGGCACGACCTTCCAGCAAAAGCACGTTCTCAACCTCAACGGGCGCGTCGCCATCGTCACCGGCGGCACCGGTGGCATAGGATACGAAGTCGCCAAGTCGCTCGCACTCGCTGGCGCGCGTGTCGTTGTCATCTCGAGGAAGGCGGAGCACGGCGAGGAGGCCATCAGCAAGATCAAGGCGCTGGCTGCAGAGGACCAGGACCACGCTATTGTACCCGATGTTGAGTTTGTGGAGTGTGACTTTGGGAGTCTGAAGATGGTGAAAGCGGTGGCGGACAAGTTGGTCGAGAAGGAGCCTAGGATCGATATGGTGAGTATCTGCAAGCCTGTGCCGACACGTGTTCCCCCGGCCTCATGCTCATTCTCCCTTCTCGCTACTAGCTCATCAACGACGCAGGAATTGGCGTCAACGCATATGGCCTTGACGAAGATGGCATCGAGCGTATCTTCGGGGTAGGTAATCCTAGGATAACACCAACCAGTTACTTACTGACGCCCCCTTTGCAGGTCAACGTTCTCGGCCACTTCCTCTTCATCAACCGCCTCATGCCTCTGATCCGCAAAACCGCGCGCGAAAGCGCCTCACCTCCCCGTATCGTCTCCCTCTCATCCAACCTCCACCAACTCGCCCCCTCGGACACCAAATTCACCTCCATCCAAGAACTCAACAACCCCGACCTCCGCGCAGACCAGTACTACAACCGCTCCAAGCTCGCCATCATCCTCTACATCAAAGCCCTCGCCAAGCACGCCATCCAACCATTCTCCGAGAAGATCATCGCCCTCTCCGTCCATCCCGGCGCAGTCGACACCGAGATCCAGCAGCAGCCGCAGGAGGCCTTTGGCTACCTGCCCGGCCTCGCGCTCAAGTACCTGACGATGCCGTTCATGCGCACTGCCGAGGGCGGGAGCTTGGGCACGCTCTGGGCGGCGGTCAGCCCTGAGGTCGAGCAGCAGAACCTCCAGGGCTGCTATATCACCGATCCCGGCAAGGTTGGCGGCGAGACGGAGCAGGCAAAGGATATGAACTTGGCCGAGAGCGTGTGGAAGTTGTGTCACAATTTGATCGAGGAGAAGCTTGGTCAGGATGGCTTATTGGCTTGGGACCACAGGTTGTGATCGAACTGTCCCCGACACAGACTCTTTCTTTCGTACAGTACTTACTTGCTAAACACCCATGTATTTCTTATACAAGTAAAAGTATCATTGTCAATCAACTGGTGGCAAATTTTGAAGTTGACCATGATCGAGTGATACTTGTGTGGCAGTGCTATTGCTTACGCCGAGTCGCAATCTTTTTTCTCGGGAGCGACTCACCTCCACCGGCGCTGACTCTTTCGATTACCGATCACATTTTTGCATTTACCGAGGAGGCTACTTGGGATATAGGCCAGATCTCTTCCAAGGCCACGATCTCTCTTCCCGTCAAAAGTATAACGCCTAGGTCGCGTACTTCCTAATGGAGTTCATCGCGTCGCCGGCAGTTCAACGAGTTCTCTGTGCGGACTGTGGTGAGCTCGATCTCGATCTGGGGGTTGGATCTGTTTCCTCAGGACTGTCTGTCAATCGCTTAGGAACGCCTATTGAGCCCAATTCTGCCAACTTGTGTCTTCAATGTCTACGAAATTCGTATGTCTTTGCACAATCATCGTCAGGAAAGAGAGCGTACTGACGCGGGATTATTGCTTGGGTAGTGTGGACATCACGGAAGGCATCCCAAAGCAAGGTAAGCAAGCGCCTTAGTCCCTAGTAGAACTAAGAAATATGTAACTGGTATACTGAACGACGCTCTAATGCTCCATCATCTCGACAGCCACCGTGAATTTCTGCCGGAATTGCGACCGATTCCTCTCGCCTCCGGCAACATGGACGATCGCGCAGCCCGAGAGCAGAGAGCTGCTCGCGATCTGTCTGAAAAAGCTCAAGGGACTGAGCAAAGTGCGGCTGATTGACGCGGGGTTCATCTGGACTGAACCTCACTCGAAACGTATCCGGGTGAAGCTTACCATTCAGAAAGAGGTACATCGTCCTTCTTCTCTCCGTATATCGACATCGACTTTTGACACTGGCACTGACCTTGACCTTGTGGATCGTGTTGGCCCACCGCACAGGTCTTCACCTCCACGATCCTCCAACAAATATTCGAAGTCGAGTACGTCGTTGTGCACGGCCAATGCCCGGACTGCACCAAGCTCGCGGCGAAGAACACGTGGAAGGCGATGGTCCAGGTCCGGCAGAAAGTGAACCACAAGCGGACGTTTCTCTACCTCGAGCAGCTCATCCTCAAGCACGGCGCCGACAAGGACACCGTGAGCATCAAGGAGGCAAAGGATGGGATAGACTTTTTTTATGCGCAGAGGAGCCATGCGATCAAGATGGTCGAGTTTTTGACCGCTGTTGTGCCGGTTCGGTGAGCGTGCTTTGGCTAGGGGTGACACTTTTGTGTTTTTCGTGCTTATGTCGGCGTACCGCCTCCCGTAGATGCAAGGCGTCGGAGCAACTTCTGTCTAAAGATACACACTCGAATACGGCCAACTACAAATTCACGTACTCTGTGGAGTTGACGCCTGTTTGCAAGGATGATCTGGTGTGCATCCCTCAAAAGCTCGCTCGGCAACTGAGTAGCATCAGGTATTCCCCCATCATTATATGATCTTGCGAATCCAGTATAATAATGTACCAAATGCTCCCTCCGCCAGCCAGCTCACTCTGTGCACACGAGTGGGGAACTCGATCCATCTGATGGATCCAAACACACTCCAAGTATCCGACATGACGTCGCAGGTATACTGGCGGACCCCGTTCGAGTCCCTCGCCAACGTCTCCGACCTGGTCGAGTTCATCGTGCTCGACATCGAGCCCTCGGGCCCCACCCGGGGCAAATTCGTCCTCGCCGACGCGCAAGTCGCGCCCAACCACGCCCTCCACTCTCAAACACACCAAAACCACAACCACAGTCGCACGAACGGCGGCGTGAGCATGGACGTGGACGTCAACATGGACGACGTCAGCGGGGCACGCGACGCCATCTACCACACGCGCACCCACCTCGGCGGCGTCCTCCAGCCGGGCGACTCCGTCCTGGGCTACTTCCTCACCCGCGCAAATTTCAACAACGACGCGTTCGAGGGGCTCGACCCGGCGCGCGTGCCCGACGTCGTGCTCGTGCGCAAGACGTACCCGAACAGGCGGAAGAAGACGCGGGCGAGGAACTGGAAGTTGCGGAGTATGGCGAAGGAGGCGGCGGATGTGGAGTCTGGCGCTGGGGCTTCTGGAACGGGGACGGGGACAGGGACGGGCCGTGGGGCGTTGGGGCGCAGGGGCGGGTTGGATCAGGCGAGGGTGGAGGCGGACTACGAGCTGTTCTTGCGGGATTTGGAGGAGGATCCCGAGCTGAGGATGAACGTGAACCTGTACAAGGCCGCGGGGAGCGCGAAGCCGAGAGGGGGCAAGGGGAAGGCGGCGTATGCCATGGACGTGGAGCCCCAGCCGGAACAGCAGCCTGTCAGTGTACAACCGGGACACGCAGAGATGGAGGACGGCGAGGAGGCAGACGACGAGGTCGATTTCCCGGAGATCAAGCTGGACGAGCTCTTAGACGATTTCGACGGGTTGGCTATCAAGGACGGCGAGGAACAGGACGAAGACGAAGAACTCTAGTTTTTCATTTCTATCTTTCCTGTATCTATGTACCGGATTTATTCGTGCGTGGTGGCGTGTCTCATAAAAAAGACGACCCATGTCAAGGTTCGATAAAAAATCAACAGGATCGATTATATCTAAGCTGTAATGAGTAACACAATACTGGACATGCAACTCAATTACAAGACGACAAGGGGAGTGAGAGAAAGCAGCCCATGTATAAAAAAAGACTTTCACTGTAGTAAGACGCGGAAAGATGAATTTTGAGGGTACAGGATCGATCACTCCGCCACTTCCTCGATAGTAGCGCCTCGGTAGGCGGGTTGCCCAGCGGGGGCGGGTGCAGCGGGAGCGGTGGCATCTGCGGCTTTCGTCTTTGTTTTCGAGCCCTTGCCATTGGCCTCGCCCTCCTTGCCGGCCTTGTTCTTGCGCGATTTCTTCTTTGGTGGAAGATCCCAGTCCCATCCTGGAATAAACGATTCGACCTGGTAGAGTATGATGAATTAGAAAATAAGGAGGAATGGAGGTCGGACTTGACGCACAAATCCAACGTCGGCAAAGAGTTTTGGGAATATCCAGATACCGGGAGAGGCGACAACGACGGTGATGATGTAGAAGATAAGGCGGACGATGGCGATGGCAAAGAACAGGCCTATGAGACCGAGCATGCCCATGGACAGGTAGTATACACCGAGGCGCATCGACATGGGCCAGAGGGGGAACATGACTGCGGCCAGCATCACAGCAATAAGGCCGACACCGCCGATATATGTCGTCCATTGCGGCCCGTCGTAGAACCAGGCGTAGTATTCATCGGGAAGAAACTGCTGCTGCGGGATGATTTGGAGGGGCTTGGGAGTGGCGCCGGATGCTTGACCACGCTCAACGCGGAGGAAGAATGCGAATGGGATAATACGATTTAGCAGAGCGATACCCTCGGCCTCGGAAGCAGGTTGTGGGGGGACGCCGGAGAGCTTAGCATAGGCGGGGGAGAGGACAGCGGTGAGGGCAGATTTTCCTGTGAGCTGTAAGTAAGCATCTGGGTAGTACCCTAAGGAGAGAAGCTGGAAATACCCTTGAAGTAGTCGATACGCTTGCCGTTGAGATTGCCGGTGCGAGCCTTTACGCTCGATTTGCCTGCGTTGCGCAGAAACTTGACGATGTTGAGTAACTCTGGCGGTGCGTCTCGCTGCTGCTGCATGGTTCACTGAAACGCTACGTCAGTTTGCAGCTTTTTTGAAAGAGAGAACAGGGTGCTTACAACGGTGATGGAAAGAGAGGAAAGTCGGAAAAGGAGGGGCGGGGAGGGTTAAGTACAGCTCGAGTACAGCAGACGGTGGCTGCCACGTCGCGTCGATGGTGGAGGTGCAAGATCAAAATATTATATAAATATTTAAAAAGGACTGTGACAGGCTGTGACGCGCAATTGCAACAACATCCACAAACATTCGCCTGGACGTGGCAGGTTTGCTTGCAACCACGATTTGCGTGCCCATTTCTTCAAGCTTCAGATCTTCAGAGCCGAGGACGCTCCGAGAGCGTTTTCGAAGCGTCTGCGTGCGTTGAGGAGAAGATGCTACGCGTGCGAACCATCCGCCTAGAGCCTCAAGCCCAATTCTTGGCGACTGGGGATCTGTGACATGTAAACTATATCCCTTGGAGTATCTCACATCGTATAGGATCCCTTCTCTCTGTGAGGTTTAATTCTCCCGGTCGGTTACCACTTTGTGCTCATGCACGCACCAGGCTTGGATCCTTCTGCGAGTGCTAAAAGGCTTGATGTGAGGTTGCCAGCTGTTGGTAGTTTCACTACCTTCTTTTCGTTCCTTATACAATCTGTGCAATGGGACGTCATGGGTTATGTATCAGACCCACTTATTGGCCTCCCTAATTCTGTCTCGATCTCTTGTAAGTATAGCGTGACGCTGCGGCTTTAGAAATAAAACCACGGCTTGGTGAGTGGCGTATCGTTTAAATGATTCGTTTTTATTCTGCGCTTTGACACAACCCATATGCCACCATCTGGAATACACTAGGTATCGCTTCCATTGGATGTGATTTGTTCGTATTTCTTCACCACTGGTGTGGCTGGCATTCCCAATTCTCATGATGATGCAGGTATGGGCTTATTACTTAGCCTTTTAGATAGCCGGACCGTTCCATGCAGAGCTGGATGCTCCAACTCGGAATCGTTCAATCTCATTCCAATGCCGCACCCATATATAGCGCCAATCCTCGAACTCTTAGGTTCTGTGACCATATGGCATAAACTTCGGTTGGGGTCGAGCCCGTGGCCGTTAGCGGTGCCGCTCCCTTTTTAAAAAGGGAATCTTGCAGTCCTTCCTCTCCTCACTGCTCACCATGCCAGTCACCTTCAATGTATTTTCGCATCCGGCAACCGTCGTTCCTGAGCCCGCGCCAAGCGAGCGTGTTATCGACGCTCAGCGGCTGCTGGAGTCCGCATGCTACGAACAAGCAAAACAGTGCGGGGAGTTGCTGCAGTCTTCACTCGACGATGGAATCCAGCTCGCCGCACTGCGTGCATCACAAAACGGATTCGTTCGTACGGCAGTCCATGCGTATAATGAACATCATAATCTTGTCATTCGACCTGATGATGTATGGATTGCCATTCTGACCCAATTTAACTTTTAGTACGTCCAAATTTTCGTCGCTTTTTATTGAATGCCACTGAAATTTCATCTGTTAAGCGTTAACGCTCATGCAGAAGAATTAAGAAGCCATTTTGTTTCTCATCAAGGAAAAAAGACACTGATACTTGACGCGAGCGGGACGCGTTACACCGTCGACTTTGGGGACCTATCTCGGCAAATGACTGACTTGATTCACGAAAACGTATGCATCCACACCGAGGCACAGGAATTTTCTCAAGTAGCGTCCTTCATTCTCCAAACAGGTCGTGGACAAGAGCCTTCACGGATGGATCCTCCCTGATTTCACGACAACTACTCCAAATGACAAGACAGTCTGCGCCGTTACTATGATGGCCACTCTTTCTAAGTGAGATTTATCTATTGAGATACGTCACCTACGCACTAACCGCTTTATGTTTACCAGATATTTCACCTATGTGATATTCTTGAGATGCGGGATCCCGTATGTAACACTGGAGGGTCAGAAATCCGACTGGGAATCTATCTTCGACCGTCTGGAAAAGCTCGAGGAATTTGGGCCGGAGCCTGCTCAATTTGCATCTATGCTTCGTCCCATTCTCCAGCGCTTCATATCTGCCTTCGACGGTGCCCCCGACGTCCCTTTCTGGAAAAAGATTGCACACTATACCGGGGGCGGCTCGGGCCCAACATATCTCTCTGGTTGGATCACAGCGTTCTGCGCGTGGTCCCCGAAAGGGGAGTGGCTCGGGACGCCTGTTGGTGCACCACACCCCAAGCCTATCATGTCTCTCAATGTGCGTTGCTGCTCTTCCCTTGAAGCCCCACCAAGCTTACATGCCTTTATCTTTCCTAGGGAAGCGAATCATCAGGACTACTCTTGGATGGTGTCTCTTATCCATTGATCGACTCCCAAGAAATACCTGCAGGATATTGCGAGGTCGACGTGATCGTCGTCGAGAATCTGGTCGAATACAAATGTCTCATGGTCGCGGGACATGTCGCCATGGAGGCCGTGCGCTCTATAACACCAACCTCACCTGAAGGTTACTCCACAGACACGGTTCGGCCTTCTCCGCAGTGGTTCATCTTTGTCAAGGGAGAAAACATGCGCCTACCGAGCCCGCAAACTCCTCGCGTTCCTTCCCCTGACCCTCCTTCGACCTCAGGTTCTATCCCCGACATCCCTTTGGCTCTTCGTTCCGCGCGCTATCGCTTGGCTTCCCAGCCCGCTCCTGAAATACAGTCTACTCGCTCGGCCTCAAACTCGCATTCCGGCTGTCGATGTTGCTGAGTTACATACGGCCCTAGAATTCCCCTGGCATCCGCAACTCTGGGTTTTGAGTGTAACTAGCCATACATCTGGTTAAATATTTGGAGGTATTCTTCGAGATTTTATGTCAGGCCTACCCTTGTCTGGTCAAGTTGCAGTTCTGGGATTTATGATCTATGTACGGTCCGATTGGACAGCAAGCTGGCTAGCTGGCTAATATTACTAAGCGCTGAATCTTTCTACCTGGTCACCTCGGCAATGGACTACAATGAAAATGCGGACATTTTATCATATACTCGGTTGGCTTACAACCGCGCTGACTTTATCCCCCCTCCCCACACCTGTGCGCACGCTCCGCACGTTCCACGAATACAGGTGCTTCGTCACTCGGATGGCTGGAAGTATGTATGTCCCAAATGTCCTTTCCATATTTTCGTACATTATACATTTTACCAATCTTATAATGGACCGAAATGTGTGGTGTGGTCAATAGGGCAAGATGAAATGGACCATATGGCATGCATACTATTATATCAACTTTATGATCACACCTGAGTGAAGGACTATATTATTTGTTTCTCACCACACAATCTATACTTTGCAAAATATTTCAGCTGGTGTAGGGCTTGTTCTAGGAAGAGGTTCATATTTTCCCAAATATATCATTTATTTTATGAAAGCTAATATATTCCCTCTGGTCTATACCTCAGTTCATAACTTGTATGATAATCTGGTTGCTATATAACCTGCTCCATATTTCTCAAAAATAACTCAATCCTCATTTACCTGAGTGTGTGCCTTTCATGATAATTTGATCATCATATAATTTGGCACATATTTTCTGTAACAAT
>KL198082.1:102669-158503 GCA_000697705.1 Botryobasidium botryosum FD-172 SS1
TAACTTGTATGTGAGGAGCTCTGTGTATGACCAACAACATATATGATTGCATTTGATTTAAATCAATATACTGAAGAATGACTGCCTGGCATATAGAAAATTATAATATTTGTTACTGACACTGCAGTAGCACATGGTATGATTGAGGGTGCATATACAGTGATTCTATAGTCCTGTAGGAATTGTTCAATGTTATTTTTATCAAACTTGGTATACCTATTGAAAACTTATTATTCAAACAATGTGCCACATTCACTTGGTAATGCAGAAGGTAGCAATTGAAATGGACAAAGAGAATGCATGTTTGAGAAAATACCCAAGCTTTTTCAGCAGCAGAGACTCTAGGCCTAATAGAGTATGATCACAAATATTTGGCCATATCACATTGTGTAGTGGTGGTAAAATATCTTCATCTTATACTTGGTCAAATCTCGGATGCAAATGATTTATGAATACTTTTGTCATGGAATTGTATATAAACGTCCGTTTAGGATACTGTAAGACTGATGAGACCGCTTGCACTTCATTATGCTGATTATAGATTGCCTCATAATGCATTATAATGAGCATAGGAAGCGCTGGACAGCATTACTCGATGTACATGTGACGATAAGTTCTGTGTGAGCTACGCGCAATGCGCTGCAAACTCGCAATTGTATTATACATTTTTTGACATTATAATGCGCTATAATACCTTATCATATAAAACAGAACTTTGGGACATAACGTAGGGCGATGCGATGTCGCGGTAGGATTATATAAAGAATACATGGATGCATGGATATATACGTGAAGCCCGTCGCAGCGCTTAGGCAGTGGGCGCCTTCGGAGGGTCGAGCATGTTTGCCTCCTGCTCAGCCGCCGCCGCCGCTTCTTCTTGACTCAGATGCCGCAAACAAGTAGATAGCTGTCTGAGGGCTTTTGCGAGTCTGGATTTGAACACAGCAGGAATATCGTTTGCCAGCGGACGGCGTAGCTCTACAGCCTCCTTGGCAGCCTCAAGAGCATCCTCGTGGAGCGCTAGCTCCGATAAACGGAGGGAAAGGTTATAGAGAGACCGGGCGAGGTCGGCGTTAAATGCAGCGGGGCGGTCCTGTGCGAGCCGCCGGTACAGCGCCATGGACTCTTGGGTGGCCGCGAGGGCGTCCTCTCGCTTTCCCAGATATGCCAGCTGAACAGAAAGGCTATTGAGAGAGCGGGCGAGATCGGAGTCGAATGCAATGAGGTGACCCTCTGCGAGCTGCCGGTGCAGCGCCACGGACTCTTGGATGGCTGTGAGGGCATCTTCTCGCTTCCCCAGAGCTGACAGACAGTTGGAAAGGCTGTTCAGTGAGTGAGCGAGATCAGAGTTGTTTGTGAGGAGGCGATTCTCTGCGAGCTGCCGATATAGAGCCACGGACTCTTGGATGGCCGCGAGCGCCTCTCCTCGCTGCCCCAGCGCTGTCAATCGATTGGAAAAATTACTGAGAGAGAGGGCAAGATTGAGGTTAAATGCAGCGGGGCGGTCCTCTGCAAGCTGCCGGTGCAGCACAACCGACTCTCGGATGGCCGCGATGGCATCTTCTCGCCGTCCCAAAGCTAACAACCGATTGGAAAAGGTGATGAGAGAGTGGGCGAGATCGGATTTGAATGCAGAGGGGTGATCCTCTACGAGCTGCCGGTATAGCGCCACGGACTCTTGGACGGCCGCGAGACCGTCTTCTTGCTGTCCCAGATCTGACAATCGAATGGAAAGGTTGTTGAGAGAGTGGGCGAGAGTAGGGTTGAATGTAGGGGGGCAATCTTCTGCGAGCGGCCGAAGCAGCGCCACGCACTCTCGGCTGGCCGCGAGGGCGTCTTTTCTCTCTCCTAGATCTGACAGTCGAATGGAAAAATAGTTAAGAGAGCGGGCAAAGTCAGGGTTGAATGTGGTGGGGCTATCCTCCGCAAGCTGCCGATACAGCGTCACAGCTTCTTGGATTGCCAAAAGGGCTTCTTCTCGGCGATCCATGTAGGCCAACCGGGTGGAGATATTGACCAGGGTGCTTCCGAGGCGACTGTTGAACTCATCGTTCACAAGGTCAATTTCCTCGGGAAAGGTGCTCTAGGTCGCATTGAAAGTATTAGCATACCTTATACACACTGGGCTAATAGGCCTACATACCTGGATCCATGTTCTGATAAGTTGAAATCCCTTGAATGTATCGATGGATGTGCAAGCCTCGATCCATGAGATTAGTCGATTGGGAAGAAAATTCCGAATCAGCTTGACAAGCTCAGCCGGTGCGGGTGCTTCAATTTCGAGGATGTGAGCTGCCCAGAACTCGCATGCATACCAGAGTTCTTCGGAGATTTGGCTTTTGGACACAGAAGGAACCCCTTGCGAATCCGACTCGAGGTATCCAACACCAGGAGTATCGTGTTTCAGATTGTCATTTAAAAACGCAAGGGATAGCAAACCAAGCCGCCGGCTGTGGTCTTTCTCGCAGATGTAGAATGGCGCATCTTTCGCAACACGCGCGGTGAGGAAGTCTCGAAGAGACAGGTGGAGAATTCGAATAGGTTGGTTTGTATGCCTCCACCCCGTCAGCAGTGCGCCGAGCCGGGATAGGAGTTTGTTGATCCTGGGGATCGTGGGGTGCAACATCTGGAGAGCCGAGGCCGACAACGGGCTCTTTGCTGCAAGAATGGCGCCCATAACGAGGTCGTAATCTCGCTTGAAGCCAAGACTATTCCAATCACAGGCTTGAAGAATTTTGGAGTAAATCTCGTCCATCTTTTCCTGCGCGCCGAGTCCTGTTTGCAAACCCGCTAGTAGCGTTTCGAGCTCTGCGACTGGGTCGTAGGAAAGCTCCAATGCCTGAAGGATAACCGATATCCACTGGAATAAGCCCCCTGCCATATAAGAAAGCTGGTTCATGAGCTCTTCGCCAGGCCAGCTCTCCCCCAAATCATGCATCGTGGCGATATCTCTGAAACCGCACCGTACATAAGTACGTATATCGCCCAGGTTCGCGCCAGCGCTGAGATCGATGGCTCTCAAATGGACATGCGCTGATTTCGACAGGTATTGCTCAATCGCTTCCATCTCTCTAGAGGTAATGAAGAGGCGGAATGACTGAGGAAGTTTGGAAATGTTGTCGCGAAAGAGCTTGAGCAGCTCGGGCGAGCAGCCCTCATCTACACCGTCAATTACTGTGACCATTGGCGTATCAGAAGGGTGCCGTAGACAAGGTTCTTGTATCAGAGGTCCGAATTGGCGGGATAGAGGGGCAGTGGCGAGGCTTTGGTCGGATTCTATGGCAAGGCTAATTCGCTCGCGGATATGAGGATCCCGAGCAAGATCGCGTGCCATAGTGCTCAGTAGCTTTCGAGGGTTATTTCTTTCTGCGACATCGCGGCTAAAGAAGAAGGACGAGGTGAGCAGTCCTTCCTCATTGCATCGGTGCGCTACGGTGTGCGCAATAGCGCTCTTCCCGGACCCGGCTACGCCTGTCAAACAAAAGATCTTTGCACCATCGCAAGTGTCGGGGTATTTGATCCACTGCCAAATATCTTCGAGGAGTGCCTCGCGGGTGTTGGACAAGCAGACTCGATCCGGATCCCAGGTCGCCCCCTCGGCATATGGAAGCTTGTCTATGAGTACGGTTTGTGCAACGCGGTCCACTGTCAGGGATTTTTACGGTCAGTTATATACTCTCAGTGCCGTGTAAAAATCCCCTTCACCGTCTCGGCGTATGAGTTTAACGCTTTCCTCAACCCCATACAATTCGTCGTTGACTTTGGAAAGGCCCTCGGTTATTGAGAGGATGGCACCGGCCTCGATATTCGTGCGCAGTAAATCGAAATCTCTCTTGAAGCGAGCGATTTCGTCACCCGAATTAGAGAAAATCCCCTTCGCAGCACGACGTACTAGGTGACTGGGCTATTAGAGTGCGTGAGACGCCGGTGATATCAGATGTGACCTACCGAAGCTTTCGGTACTAGTGTATTCTTTGATAAACAGCGCGCATTCGCTAGTCTTCTTTGCCACCTGTAAGATGTCATATTTATTGTCCTTGTGGAGTGCAGTTTTATCGAATCGGCAGATTAGATTCAACGCAACAGTTATTGACTCGAGAAGCTCGGACAACGCATCGTCCCGATCTTTTTGAGCCATGACAATCTGGAAACCCAGAAGATGAGCTATCGCGGAGGGGAAGCTGGACAAAGACTACAAACCTTGTAGCCAGCAGATAAAATCGTCCAAGCAGCCTTGACGTAGGGATGGATCTGAGAAACGGTACTCCAACCTAAGCACGTGCACCCTGTGTATGGTGATTGACTCACATCGGCAAACGCATCTACCATCTTCACAAACCCCTCAACGGAAGCAAGAGTCGTCATGTAAAGCGCTTTGACTTCCTTCGCAGACCCGACCGACTTAATAGCGTCTTGAGCAGAGGACCCTGCGTCAGAGGCGCCTGCGGGTACGGTCGGGAGTGTTGGGCCCATTCGCATCCTCTGGATATCATCATGGGCGCTGGAGGCGAGCGTCTGAGCTGTATCAAGAACTGACTTAGGCGCCACAAGGCCTCTGTGAACTCGAATGGCGATTGACGGGTGGGGCTTGGACGAGGAAGCCACTTGAAGATCAAAGGCAACGTACTCGCCATTTGCCTCTAGGAGCAAGGGCCTCTACTTAGGCCGGTATATTTTATTCAAGTGGAAGTTACTTACCATGGGCCTGCCTCTGCTTTGCTCTTAATTCTTCAAATCGCACTTCCGCTGCTCCGACAAGCTGTTCACTAACAGAAAACCCGGACCTCCGTAATACTTTTAGTTCAATCTTCAGCACGGAGGAATTATCTCCTCGTCTAGCGGAAGGGTGGTATCTGATATTAGGTATCTGAATATAGAAATTCTGACAGAAAAAGGCACTCACAGGTCGAATTCTTCACCCCATTGTGGGCTCCTGCTTCGCTCTGCGACCTTGGTATTCCACGTGTGGCCCGGGGTGCGAAGCGTCACAAATGCCTTGGAGTCAAGGAGCGAGAACTGAGGGACGTTACTCGCACCGAGCACTGTATGAAAGAATCGCGATGAGTAGCACGATTTTTAGCAGTCTGCCATACATACCGGTAATCCTCAGTTCGCCGATCGCATCAGATCTGCAGAAATGAGTGGCTCATATCAGCAATCCTGTGGCAATATCTCCTACAGAACTTACTGTGTGATGTTGCTAGTGGTAGTCACACTGGAATGTGCCATGGGGAGAAGCGTGAGGAGTTGGGGGGTGGAGGGGGCAATAAGGGGACTTTATCAAGGCAAAACGAAGCGTGCAGCACCAACATCTCATTTAGTCACCCTGAGTGCCCAAATCCGCGTCGGCTTTCTTATAATTTTTACAGCATCTTCATGACACCCTTTCTCCAGCTTATAAACTTTTCGTAATAAACAAGTCTCTTGGGTTCCCGAAGAACAACCTGCACCATCTTATATTTCGTTCCTTCGGAGCGGTTCGTTCAGCAGTCCCAGAGAACGATTTGCACGTGGTGCCAACACACTGCTGCATTCGTCATGGAAGCCAGAAATGCCCGGGATTCGAGTACCATGTGCGGGAACGCACCCTGGACCAGACTTCACCTGTGAGTTCTCAGCGTCCGTACGCGGCTGTATTGTCTAAGTGGTCCCAGCCAGGTTCCTTATCCGGATAATTCCACAAATTTCGCCTAACGCGAGGTGTCTCCTCTGAGCACCCTTCTCATGCCCTGGTAGACGATGAGTCGTGCACTCACAAAGGACTGGCCAGTGAGTGTAACCTGTATTCCGTAGAGAATTTCTGCGGAGCAGCCATCTTCGAGTTGTCTGCAAGAATTTGGGTCCCGAGTTTGCTCGTGTAGCGTGTAAAGAGACGTGTGGTTTGATTTCGGATCTAACAAGCTCCCTCGAATGACGAAGATCGAGATACGAGAGAACTGGATAGAGTACTTCAGGGGCCGCGAGTGTAATAAGATACCGAAGCAAGAGACTTGAAGAGTGTCATTGAAAGCGTTGGTGCTTTGCGGCGAGGGGATCCTTACGTTTGGCTGACAAAGAAACCAGGAGTATGTGTTTGTAAGCATAGTAGCCATGCCCTCCGATTGGCCCGGTAGAAGGGAAGCCAACCTCCCGAAATTTCGAGGCGAGGTCGCCCTCAAGCTCAAGGCTTATAACTCGCCCCGACGGCGGCACTGGCTACAGTAGGGCCGAAGTACTGAGCGTTATTCTGTCTGCCTGGAGGAGACGAGTTTCGCGCCCCGCACAACTCGGGATCATACAAGTGCACAATGAAGCTAGGAAGTTACCTGGATTCTGTCATGAGGCTACTACAGCCTCGTGGTCCCCTGCAGTATGTAGCTGGCTAGCGACGAATTCTTGGCTGGGCGACAAACGCACTCGCTTCTCATCAGCTCCACCAAGTCTCTTTCACACCCCTCCTCCCGCCCGCCCAACCCCGCTACTGCTTACCATGAGTGAACGCATTGAAGGACGAGATGAGGTAGGCCGCACGAAGTTGCACCACGCTCTCGCCGACAAAGACTTCCAACTGGCGAAACAACTGATTGAGCAAGGAGCCGATGTGCGCGTGCGCGATAACTTTAATCACGAGCCGCTACATGTCCTTGCTCAGGTCACCACAGACTATTTGGACATCCTCTCCCCGACCTCCTTCGCAGAAATCATACGAGTGCTGTCGAGTGCCAGAGCGGATCCCGACATCCTAGACACCATATGCATGCAAGGCAAATCACCACTCTACTACGCCTATTCACGGGATTCATCCCTCATTTTCCGACTCCTAGTGGATGCGGGCGCCAATTTAAACCTTTTGGATCGGCATGTCGGTGCCAACATGCGCCGCTTTCTTGCCCATGTGCTGCGGCATCCTGACAGCACTGCAGACGTGGATTACTTGACCGTGGGAGTCGATGCGAAAGGCACGGATTTGCAAGGCCATACCTATTTGGATCGTGCGGTGTGGCTGGGCTCTCCGTCTGCCGTCAAGGCATTACTGCATCGTGACGCGAGTCCAAACGGCCGTGGGCTTGGGGGCCGGATGCCTTTGCATTACGCATTCAATTTGATGCAACACCCGGATGGCGCAGGCGCGATACAGGCTCTTGTTGATGCCGGGGCGAATGTAAATGCTACAGCCGATTCCGACGGTAACACGCCTCTTCACATAGCCGTCTCCCGTGCTTGTCCACCTGCATTCCGCATCATGTTCGCTAGAGGAGAGGCGCCCAAAGCAAAGTATTGCTTCTCAGATCGCTTTCTGGATGCACCTGGAGGCACGGATCTGATGATCAGTCTCATCGAAGATGGACGTCTCGAATGCGATTTTGCCGACGGTTACGATAGCATTCTGTGCCATGCGATCCAACGCGGCTCTCTCGCAGCTATTCGCCGGCTCATGGATGGCCTTGATATCCCCGACGATCAATGGGACACACATTTTCGCTACTTGACCGAGTTGATCGGGCATCCAGGAGGGAAGCAGGGATCATTAGCCCTTACCGAGGAAGGGGGCTTGATCGATGCCACCAATAAGGACGACGCATCATTATTGCGGCTTGCTGTCACAAAACCGTCTTGTCGTGCAGTCCAGTTCTTACTGAGGCAGGGCGCTTATCTACGTGCCGGCGGCACACTCCGCGCCGTTCCGCCCCAGTCTGTTGTAAAGATGCTAGAGGATCCAGATGGGATCTCCACGGTGCTTCAGTTGGTTCGCGCAGGAATGACTGTAAACAACGCGTCACGCTACCATATGAAAATCCGCTCGCGGGTAGGTGGTTTCCGCGTTCTCTGCCTAGCGTCAACCTGGTGTCCTGACCATACGCGACAAAAGCCCAGCTGCTTCAAGCTAATTGGCGAACTTCGAAAGGTAATGTAACATTGCGTTTATATACAAGTGGGCCACGCCACTGATATCTGATCACGTCTGTCTAGTTATTGGAGATGGATCTGCCTTCCGTCCATAGCGCCTGTATCAATTTCCTATCAACATTTTACCCCCTCCTCGAGTGCTATCCTTCTGACTCGCCACTTCACGAATTGGAGATCGAGCCGATGAAGATGGAGAAATCTGAGCAAGGTGGCTTTTCGGACTGTTGCGAGGGCATATTTCTCGGGCGTCACAAGGTTGCAATGAAAGCACTACGTGCCCATGTTGTCGGCGGCGAGGTAGCAGCAAGGGTAAGATTAGTCGCTTGCTTCCCATCATGGGTTTATCGCTAAAGTCAATCCGGCGACAGCGCATGCAGAGGGAAGTGAACGTATGGAGGAAACTAAATCATCCGAACGTCTTGCCATTCATTGGGTGGTGCATCCTCGAATCCAAAGCGTATATGATCTCGCCGTGGATGGAAAATGGGGATGCGTTGACATACGTGAAAAAGAGACCCCAGGCAAATCGCCTACAGCTGGTGCGAGCATCGTCTCCTCTTACCGTCGCCGAGCCATCTTTAATCTTTCCCTTTGATATTTCATCCGGGCTCGCAGCTCGCACAGGTTGCAGAAGGGCTGGACTACCTCCACACTGGGCCCAAAAACCCTGTAATCCACGGTGATCTCAAAGCTGTTAGTATTATTTACTTCACTCTCGCGCGTCTCATAGAGCCATGCAGTGACCGGGGCTATACCGTTAATAACAGGCCAACGTCTTGATTTCAAGCGCCGGCGTTGCACGCATTGCTGATTTTGGACTATCGGAGCTCGTTGAGGGTGAGAAAGCCCCAAGATGCTCGACGGCATGGTATTGTGGTGGGAATCCAAGATGGCAAGCACCCGAGCTCCTGAACGCGTCGACAAACGAAGAAGCTCGGAGGACGAAGGAGACCGATTGCTTCGCGTATGGAAGGGTGATGCTTGAGGTGAGCCTTCGTACTTCTTTCCCGCTCGAAACCCTGGGATATTGTCATTTCATGAGTTTTTACTAACCCGCCGGTTATTATACTTTGTCGCAGATATTCACGGGACAGGTCCCGTTCTTCTATCTCTCAACCAACACACTCTCAATATTCAACATGGTTCGGAACGGCCAGTTCCCTGACCGCCCGCTGGGTAAGGATATTGTTGCGAAGGGATTGGATGACAGGGTGTGGGAGCTGATGAAGACCTGCTGGAGCATGGATCCCACACAGAGGCTGAGTGCGGCTGAAATTCTCAAGCGTTTGGAGGACGCTCTTCGACGCCATTGCGACGATGACAGCAACTCCGAGGGCTCTGCGAATCCCAGGCCAGAGAAACGCGCCAGAGTCGTTGTGAAAGTTGAGGAAGTGGACGCCTAGATTCAATTTCTTTCACCGATCGCTATTCCACATTTCTCATCACCTTTTGTTCATTCCTTAGCGGGATTTGTGGGAATGTCAAATCTTCGTAGCTACTGCTTCACCCGTGAACCTCGTATCGTGTCATCAGTCTCTACCTTGGATGTCTACTTCTATAAAGATTTCAGACACGGCGCATCACCCATGTCATGTGTACAGTAATACTTAAAAACACATATTGGGGGTGCGCAATCCCAAGTAAACGCTGTGCACGAGGTTTGCTTCCGAAAGGTCATTCCCATACGTCTGATTTGCATGAAAAAGTGGCGAATGGAGTTGGGGCTTCGCACAAGGCACTAGGGCGCCAAAAAAATGTCGGAATAATCCCGAAAACATAAATTAATTTGATCCGTGGGGAAGCAGACGCGAAATTTGCAAAAATTTTGACAGCCAAAATCTGTCTGGTTATCTTGTTAAGTAACCAAACACAGTATTAGCCAGATGTCCCTACAGATTGAGGCATCTCTTTCTCTCGAGGCTATCTCACGCATAAAAATCATAAAAAGTATCGTATTGCGGAGCGCAACTCCCCTGCACCGAGAGACGTTGATACATGTGCGAATCGCTAATTTGAGGTAAATCGGCTTATATAATCAGTGCGAACGGTGCGCGCGCCAGCATAGAATAATGATTATATCTCGACAACACTCCATTTTTTTATTCCCAATATCCAGTATATATCCAGCCCTGCTATGCGAAGCTCATCTAAGTTCGGCTGCCCTGCTATGGCCCGCTCGAAAAGATTTATTGTGGAATCTCATGGATTAGCCATCTTTACATGCCGATATATACTCTTCATTTTTGTATCCGGCTTATGTCATATATGTCCAGCGATGCACAGGGTCCACTAGTGGATTGCGCACCTCCACACATATTCAGTGGCGATACCTATTCCGCTCTATAATCAAGCAACTGCCTCTCCCTGCTGAGCGAATATCAGGAGCCAATCTCGATCTCTCGGAGTTTAATTGCTTGCATCCGACCGTGGGGGATCGTCACAAGGCCGATGATAATGTTACTTGAGTCTACGTCTCCGTAGTGTCTACAGCCAAAAGAGATCACTCGGTCCTCCTCCCAGTACAACTTGCAATGCCTGTCACGTTCAAAGCTGCTTCGCATTTGGCAGAGGTTATCGGCGCGCACGACGACATCGCCGCTGATGCCCCGGGCTTCTTGGCGGCTGCATGCTACGAGCAAGCAAAGCAGTGTGGCGAGTTCTTACAATCTTCACTTGAGGGTCTCGACCTGTCTTCCTTGCAAGCATCCAAGCATGGATTTGTTGGTGCAGCCATTCATGCATACAACGAGCATCATAATCTCAGCATCCGACCTGATGATGTGTGGATCGCGATACTGTCCCAATTCAATTTCTAGTTAGTTTCCTCTTTTTATTTGCGCTGTTTTCCGTTAATGTCGTTTATTGTGCGTCGGTTTTTAAAGTGTCAACGCTCACGCCGAAGAGCTGCGCGATCGTTTCGTCCCTCATGAAGGCAAAAAGCCATTGGTGGTTCATGGGAGTGGAACACGCCACACCGCAGACTACGCGGGTCTGTCCCAGCAGATGGCCGACCTCATCCATGAAAATGTGTGTGGATATTGTTCGCTTATGATATTTTAGCCCTCTCAACCATCTTGCGATATTTGCCAGCTTGTAGACAAAAGTCTGCACGAATGGATCCTCCCCGATTTCACAACAACGACACCAAAAGACAAGACCATCTGCGCCGTTACCATGATGGCCACACTTAAAAAGCACGCATTTTCCCTTAGCCACCTCGTCGAGCTACTACTAACATTTTTTGTCTATTTTGCCTGCCCAAAGTTATTTCACTCAGATATTCGGCCTGCGATGTGGAATCTCTTCGGTGAAACTTGAAGGCGAAAAATCCGATTGGGAATCTATCCTTGCACGTCTCGACAAAATCGATGAATTTGGAGTCGAGCCCATCGAATTTGCGTCTATGCTTCGCCCTATCATACAACGTTTCATATCCGCCTTCGACGGCGAACCCGACGTAGACTTCTGGAGTAAAATTGCACACTACTCGGGAGGTGGATCAGGCCCGACGTACTTATCTGGATGGATCACAGCGTTTTGCACATGGACTCATGAAGGCAAACGTGTTGAACGCTCCGTCGGCAAAGTGCGCCGCTTGGGTCATGTGCGTTTAACTCACTGCACTACACTGAATGGTCGCCTGATTCCCACTTTCTGACTACAGGACGACGAAGATGCCTCGTTCTCCCTCGGTGACATTTCTTATTCCAGGATCAACACCCAACGCATCCCACCTGGATATTGTGAAGTGGACGTTGTTTTGGATGAAAATGGTAATATGTTTGACTGTTTGATGGTTGCCGGGCACGTCGCCATGGAGAATGTCTCTTCCGAGAGTGGCCGTAGAGATACTCTCCGGCCTTCTCCGCACTGGTTTATCTTCGTCAAAGGCGAGAACCCAAACCTCGCGGCCGCAGAAAACTCGCGAAGGCTAGCGCGATATCGATCCAAGGGCACCATGATCTAATCATCACAATCGGCCAATTTCTTCTGTTGGTCGAGCTTGTAGTCACGTAGGAATTAGTCATCAGAGTTCAATATCCGCTACGTGAGCTAGGCAATACCTCCAGTGCGATACCAATATATAGATTGTTGGGGCTCTAGGTTTATCTACTACTTAGCGCGAGCGGGATACGACTCGGCTGCTAATAGCAATACGAAATGTATCCTCGATACGTAGTATGAGTCCTTTCAAATACATTGTCAAGGTAACATATGACAAAGCAAGTCCATCATCACCCTCCACGGGATCTCCTGGCAGCTTGGTGCTGGACACGAAAGGGAAAGCGCCCCTTCCTGACGCCCAAGTATCTTCTTTGGTTGCAGCCATCTGAATATTCAGGAGCCCTGTCGCCGCTCGCCCTGCCGACGTGAAAGCCATTATTCTGACTTGTTATGTTCTAAAGTGGCCTATCAGTGGCTCATGATATTAAACGCCGCGTTCCACTTATTCACCCTTCGCCCGCCAAACTGGCCGCAAGCATCTAGCTCAATTATATCAATATAAGCCACTCTGCCGCCACATCGGGCATATGGCTCAGTTGGTAGAGCGCCCGCTTAGCATGCGGGAGGTCTTGGGTTCGAATCCCAATTTGTCCATTCACCACTTTTTGCTTTTTGCTGATGTGAATACGTTTCGGAAGCGCCACGCGCGACTCGCCGCCCCGTCTTCAATATTTGATGCTAGGGCGGAGAGATGCTGCGTATCTTTTAACCAAAATGTATTGGAATTACAAGAATGATCACCGCACGATCCAAGCGAAGGCTGCTTGCTGCATGGAATACCTTTTGAAGTCCATGTGAGGCTGTCATACGATGCGTGTGCGCTACGTGTGCTGGCGTTGAGTATGAGATTATGTAATTACGCTTAAGGGCTTTGCCCTTCGCGAGATCGTCGATCATCAACTCAACATCAACGTGGACGTCCACTGCTAATCAGCACCGTGACCAATGTCTACGGTATGGTATACCCAAATGCGCGTGATATTCATTTACTGACTTGATGGCAGTCCCGTATTCCCGAAACGTATATTCCTTACGCTGAACGCCCCGATTGGGCTGATGTTACTCCAATTCCTCAACACGACAGCCTCGATCCACTCGTACCCATTCATTACACGCCAGAATGTAAGTCTTGACATTGGACCTTTACTAGGTATCTCTTACCATGTTGTTGCAGACAAGGATGCCACCGATTACTTTCGAGGGGTCGTTCAGGCGGGAGAGCGGAGCGAACGAGTGCTTGATCTGACCGAGTACATCATCTCACTCAATCCTTCCCATTATTCCGTCTGGTTTGCCACAATCCCCTTCTCTTCTTTGTCCGCTTTTTTGTCTTATGGCGTTTTCGTAGGCAATATCGCTATAGCACATTAATTGCTCTCAAATCCGATCTCGCTGCCGAGCTCAAGCTTATGAACACCATCGCCGCGGAAAACCTGAAGTCGTACCAGGTGTGGCATCATCGTCGGCTGCTCCTTACCCAACTCCGTTCAGCCGAGGGAGAGCTTGACTTTATCGCCGCCGCGCTCGAAGAGGACAAGAAGAACTACCACACGTGGGCGTACAGACAATGGGTTCTCGCAGAATTCAACGATGACGAGATGTGGGCAGGGGAGCTTGGCCTTATCGAGAAGTTGTTGGATAAGGATGTGAGGAACAACTCGGCGTGGAGTCATCGGTTCTTCATCGTCTGGGATTCAGGCATCAGGAAAGGAGAGGAAGACAGAGAGACCGTCACGAGGAGAGAACTTGCGTACGCTCTGCTTGGAATTTCTGTAATATCTAAATTGGGATTCCTTACTTCTGCCTTTAGCTACACCAAGGAAATGATTTCTCTCGCACCAAATAATGCATCTGCTTGGAACTATCTCCGCGGGTTTGTCGTTCGGTACTGGTCTCGCTCTCCTAGTTTTTCTAACGATTGCGTTTCAATTAGCGTATTGGAACGTACTGCGACGCCACTTTCATCTCTTGAGGCATTCGTCGCGCCATATGCCCGCGCCCATTCGCATATCTCTGGCTTCATCACACCTGCTAGCAACGAAACAGAAGGTGTTTTCATCGATCTTGAAAACCCCCTTCCTTCAGAGAGCGCCTCCCTGCCTTGTCCCCTTGCGATCGAATTTCTTGCAGATATCTGGGAAGAGAAGGGCGGGGAGGAAGGTGCAAAGAAGGCTTCAGAGGTGAGTACGTACCGGGTTACTGCTTCGTCTCAAATTCAATCGTCTCCTTGTCCAGTACTTTGCAAGTCTGGCGGAAAAATACGACCCGATGCGAAAAAGGTTAGCAGATTTTCTACTTCTAGGCATGCCGTAAGCTCATGATCACGACCTGGATGCTGTAGATATTGGGAATTCCGCCAGAAGGAAGCGCAAGCGCCTCACCCTGTGACTGTTTCTGCGTGATCCAAACGTCCGGCTTGGCATTTGAGACCTCGTTTGTTGTATATTTAGTTTTTTTTTTTGAAAGCCGATCTACGCTATAACCGAAAAAAGTATACATTTATCGAAGTGGCGCCCCAAAGGTGATCCAGAAAAACCCCCATTTTTAACACAGCTTCGCCCTCCCTACACTGGGATCATGATCGCTTGCGCCCCCGTCCACATCCCAAGTATTGACATGGATATGCTCCGCCTCGATCTTCGGCACAAGAGAAGGGCTGATGAAGATATGATCGAGCTGCTCAGAGCACATGTCGAAGTTGTACGTATACCGCTCGACAGGCGGGATGCCCGCAGCCTCGTCAATGTCGTGCATGATCGCCAACAACGGGTCGTATACGGCGGAGACGGGGATGAACTCGTTGAAGTCGCCCGCGACGATGATCTTGGCGTTTGGTTCGACTGCGAAGATCGACGAGAGGAAGTCCTGTGCAGATTATCGCATCACCGTGAGCTTAAGTCAAAAAAATAGTCTCAGAGGAGAGATAGTAAATGGAAGCATGGACGCACAGTCAAGACCTGAACCTGCGCCGTGCGAGCCGCGATAGCGCCATTCACAGGAGGCCGCGCATCGCCATGCAAACTCGAGCTCCCACCCTTGCTCGAGAAATGGACATTGACCGTCCACAGCTTCTGCCCCCCGGTCGTCTGCCACACCGCCGCGATGGGCTTCCTGCTCGACTTCCACGCCGCGTTCGTGGGATCGATCAGGCCCGGGTTGTACGTCAGCCCGAGCCCGTCGGCGCTCACAGCCGTGGCGTCCCTGTACGTGCCCGCGTTCGGGCGGAAGAGGGAGAGGCGTGTCGAGTTGTACAGGTACACCGGCCGGATGTTGCCCCCGATCTGCCCACCGTCGAGGTTCCCCGGCGCAGGGTCGATGTTAACAAAGTCATACGCCTGTGCGCCGGGGCCCGCGCTGGCCTTGATGCTGTTCACGAGCGTCTGGAGCGTGACGTTCGCGGCAGTGGTCCCGTCATCGGTCGCGCCCGAGTTGTCCTGGATCTCCTGCACGAAGATGATGTCTGGTGTGCGAAGGAAATTGGCAATTTGACCGGCGACGACGGGGAGGTGGGCGGACTTGGGGGACATGTTCTCAACGTTGTAGTCGCCGAACGTGAGCGTGCAGCGGTCTGCGCCTGAGGTGAGCGTCGTCGGGGGTGGTGGGTAGGGTTGGGAGGAGACGACTTTGACGCCGGTGAGGGGGAGGATGTAGTAGAACCCGAACGTGTACTGGACTATGCCGACGATGTCGGTGAGCTTGTCGCCCAGCTTTGCTTTGGCATTTTTGGTCCCGTCGAGCGGTGTGCCGATAATGATGGCTTCAGGATTTACATCGGGAATATTGTTCGAATCTATTGAAATTCTTTAGACTTCCAGCTCAAAGTGATAAGGTTGTGGATCGTAGCCTACCAGCAGTGATAGTCAATCCGCCCCTGGCATTCGTTCCCGTTTTCTTCCAATCCCCAGTAACCCATACGTCATTGTAGGTATTGGACTTGTCTGCCGCAATTGGGTTGGTTACTTTAACCAGCACGCCCGACAAACTCTCCCAAAAGTCCAAGCCGTATAATGCGGGCTGCAAAACTGGATTCGCCACTTCGAGGAGTGTCTGGTTATTCGGAACGGCAAATATGCCGCCTTTATCGAGCGAGGTGTACAGCTCCGTCGGTGGGGAGCGGTCGACACCTAGTAGGAGTGGCTTTACTGGGTTTCCAGACGACACGACGACGACATTTTTGGGGCTGGTAAGCTCGGCGAGGAAAAGATAGTCGGCGGAGGAGCGGTACTCCTGGACAATGCCGGAAAGTGTGATTACATCTCCGGTAGTAACGCTTGCAATCGAGTTGGATCCATAGACGTAGAGACCATCGCTTGTCCGCTCGTCTGTATCCGGGACGACGGATGCGAGCCAGAATCCGGACGGACCTTTGGCAGTGACAAGGCCTGTGACGTTTACAGATTGGCCGTTGTAAGGGGAGACAAAACGGGTTCCCTGGATGTCGTATACATTCAGCAGGTTTAAAGGAGCGCAGAAAGCGACCTGGATGGCGGAAAATGTGAACGCAGACAGGGGGAGCCGCATATTGGATCCAAGAGTGCCGGGGAAGAAAATCTTGAAGGGAGGAAGTGCGCCTGGTTAAATAACACGGGGATGGCGACATCCTTCAAGGTGCAAAGATGCTGCGTCGACGAAACTTCGTCGGTAAACGGATCAAGGCATCCTTCATTTGGGGCCTTGGCTACCTAAATGTGCGCTTCGTATATTTGAAAGCAGGTTCTTTTCGCCAGTAAGCCCAGTCTCCACCAATGATCTGAGGTACCTTGAAACATTCATAAGCGAAGCATCTTGCCACTTCCATCGACTTCATACTTCACGAGTGCCTGGAGAAGATTTTACGACAAGAACCGACGTCAGTCGTTGGTTTATTTTTGCAGTAGATGTCACGGATCGGAGAAACTCGGAAATCGCTCGTGAGTTCCATCCATTTGGGCCTCACGCCAACGTCCTTGGCGCTTCGTATAGGCGCGAGAAGATCGAACGAACTCGTAGACCGGAAGCGAGTAGAGTTGGACCACCCGTACATAGAGCTCTTTCAGCGCCAGAACTTCGAGGGAAGTCTCCCATGCTGTCACTCAGAAAAGAGCAGATTTACGACATGGTAGAGAGCGATCGTATGAACTCCGCGAATCCGCGTACGATCCCGGTCGCGCCTTCGAAAGTTTGATGAGATAAGTAAGCCCTACCCCCGATAGATTTCGTGCGTATATCCCAGGTTTCTTTCGTGAAGGCAAAGCGATGTGTGCAGCCGACACCGCACGCGGAGTGATCAAATCTGAGCCAAACTCGACGCGAGAAAGAGCACAGCGTGGTGGTTCACCGTGACCTATTCGGGCGGCATGGCCCGACAGCTTAGGGGCTTACATCATCGTGTATAGCTTACACAGCCTCCCGTCACATAGCCATAAAATTAACTATATAATTTGGCACCTTTGTCATCTCCGTGATGCGGACCAACACCACACCCTGCAGCAAGTCTCCGGCATTAATACCACTAGTGGTAGGGCCCCCTCCTGGGCCGCCCCGGTACAAAAGAACTTGGTGCTTTTGAAAGGACGCAAGCTGAAGAGCTAGGACGTGTTGGACTGGAATTTCAAACAAACACCTACAAGAGAAACTACTTGGTATTGCGCACCTGCGCCATCCAATTTCCAGAGCATCGTGCGGCCTCGGTCATCAGGAGATTGGTGGCAATGTTAGTTACCACACTATATCTGGTTTGCGGCTATACCAGAATCGGATCAACTGGTCAGCACGCGAGGAACCTTTGCCCTAAGAGTAGCCTCAGGTTTAATAAGCATGCGCATGTTCGTGCCTCGACGGCGGTGCGAGAATGCGTATCCCAATACCATGTGAATCATAAGCCGAGTTTGCCATTGATATCCCCTCAAGGGGTGAAGCACTCGCAATGTGCCTTGCGCTATATAACCCTTTCTCGCCCTGCTATGTATGGAGGGCCTCCCTGCGCAGTTCCCCCGTGCAGATAAGAAACTGTTGCGCAGATCAAGCGAAGCTATCGTTTCTTTTGTGCTCTTGCCCCCGCTTTCTGTTCGATAGCTTTCATTATGATCTTCCCCATGAATATCCTCAGCGCTCTCTACTCTCTCGTTGCCCTCTCCCAGCTCGTGGCTGCAGCTCCCTCGAAATTCAATTGTCCCACGACAACCGACATCCTGCAACTCCCCCCCTCGCAGACACAGCTAGCCGTTCCCCCAGGAGAGAGCCCTGCGTACATCATGTTGGGTCTCGGCGTCCAGAACTATACCTGCAATGCCACGAGCAGCCACTACGTGTGAGCTCACCTCCTTCTCGCTATCTCTGGCCCTTTTCCCAAAATTAGCATCGGTTGAATCTCATTTTTCGTAGGTCCAAGGGTGCCTACGCCGCCCTCTACGACATCAGCTGCGAATACGGCACTTCGAAATTCGACGCGCTCGTGGACACCGCGTTCTCCTGGCTCCCCGACACCCCAGACCTTCTGAACAAGCTCAAAAGTCCTCCCACCGCAGGGCTCCTGGGCTTCCACTACTTTGTCACCACCGGGTCCGGCATCTCCGCCAAGTGGGACTTCACAGGCGTGTCGCAGAAGAGCGATCCCAATGCGTTTGTGGTCGGGTCGAAGATCGGAGTGAGTGATCCGCTCCACGCCAGGCTATCTTATCTCTGCTCTTGTCGCTCATCTGTTCAATGGGTGCACATTATTAGGATGTTCCCGCCCCCAACAATACAACGGACGTAGATTGGCTCGAGCTAACCAACGCCCAGGGCGACCTCGCGAAGACTGTCTTCCGCGTCCAGACCAAGGGAGGACAACCACCTTCCTCAGTGAGTCCTCCGTACACTAACCTTCCCTCAGATACTGATCAGTGCTCATCCGCCTTTTTTTGTCTGCAGTGCAAAGCCGGGACAGCTGACATCTCGGTCAACTATGTCGCACAGTATTGTGAGCGAAGCCCCTTTCCCCTTTCCCCCTTCCCCCTAACCTCCGGATCTTGCTCGGCACTAAAACCAATCTCCACCTTGCAGGGCTCTACAAGTAAAACTCCACTATCTCTCATGTGCCATCCACCATGGCTCCAGCTCTGAGTCACACTTCCTCGCTGGCACAGAGCGCGATTCGCTATCATCTCACACTCATTGGACATTTTCATGACCCACTACACTAGTAGTATCGTATACCATCAACGGAAAGGCACGCATGCTATCATGAGCACTTACTCGTTGCCCATACCATCCGATATGCATTATTATCTCTTCGTTCATTTATAGTAAATACTTATTATGGATCTATTCATTCGGACTTCAAATCGCGGATTCCTTGGGAGATTCGCGCTCGGCGCGCAAGACAAGATGGAATTGGAAGTGAGCGTAGTGTTGGTGCGAGACAGCGTAGACGGTCATAATCGTATCCTTGCTGTTGCCTACACAAGCACATACATAAGTAGAAAGAGGTGCGGTAGCACACGTGAGCACTGTCGAACTGCCACGGTTTGAGTGCATGGTCTCTTGGAAGCAGCTAGCCCAACACGCTTCTGCGAACTGGTCGTCGCCGAACCTCCAAGGATAATTATTGGGCTGCTTACTACAGAGGAGTATGTAACATCAGCAGGCTAATCTTTTCATTGGGAACTGCTATGCCAGGTAGGTAATATACGAATGTAGCTTTCCCAAGTCAGCTCCGGACCTACGCAGGGCCTCTGAAGTCCAATCTGCTTTAGGGAGACTTGTAACACGAACATGAATTTGATGAAATGTACTAAAGATTGGCGTGACGATGAGCAAGTAATACTACATGCGGTCGAAAGGTGTAAAAACATGTCCTTATAAAGTCCGTGCGATATGATGGTGTGTAGAAGGGGAAATGTTCGATGTGCGTATAAAAGACAGAATGGGGATAGAGGTTGTCCATGAAAAGAAAGGCACAAATGCTACTTAGCGCAAATCGTAATGCAGATACAAGAGGTCCCGTGATAAACAATGCTTGCTTAGAACAGCCCTGGCAGAAGAAAAGTAGGTTGAGCACGACGCGGAGAACAAGTCAGAAGGCAGGCGCTCACAATATTGGGCAGCGTATTTGACGGAGATATCGGGCGAGCCCGCCGGGCACTATGGCACGAAATTGGTATGTAAGCGCGCTGTAAAAATTGATGCTAACGCGCCGTAGAATACTCACGTAAGCGGGAGGTTGTCCGCTCTTGGTCTGAACTTGGAACATGGTCCTGGCAAGGCCGCCGTCAATGTTCGTCCACTGAACCCAGTCGATGTCCTGGGGAAATCCGGTAGGAGCAGGAATACGCTGAATAATAGATTCCGTTGAGCGATATGCGTTTAAAAAGCTAGCCCAGACTCGTTTGATAACTCACCCCGACTTCCGAGCCGATCACAAAAGAGGGGAAACCGGATGAGCCCGAGGAATAGCTGAAAAAGTCCCACTCGGGTGAGATCCCAGACTCGGTTGTGGTAAAGTAGTACGACCCGACGAGCCCCGCTGTCGGGGGGCTGTCCAGATTGAAGTCCTCATCATTAAACTGGACAAATGCATCCTGAGTAATCGTGGCGAATGCGGGGGTGCCGTACTGGCAGCTGATGTCGTATAATGCCGCGCGAGCACCAGCGGATCTGTGGAAGGTAACAGCAGATGGTAAATGAGCCTTGAGTAAAGGAGGCACATGAGAAGACCGTGACGTACACATAAAGACCAGTCGTGGGCGAGCAGGTGTAATTCTGAACGCCGAGTCCCAGGACGATGTGCGAGGGCTTCTCGCCTGGGGGAACATACAATTGCGACTGCGAAGGAGGCAGCTGCAACACATCGTTTTGGGTGGGGCAACCGTACTGGACCGGAGAGGCCGCGACGAGCTGGGAGAGAGTGGCGACGGAGAAGAGCGCGCTAAGCATGTTCATCACGGAGATCATGATAGAATTGGAACTGTAGGTATTATTAAGAAGAGAAGAAGAATGCGACGGTGAGAGGAGGATGTAAGACTGATAATGGGAGGTTCGCCTGACCACCACATTGCTTTTATACGTGCAGGGCAAAGCAGGCTATACAGCCAGGACAATCAACCTTTTGAAAGTGGCTCTGGCCACACAAAGCATCTCCAGCAGCCATATGGACAGCCGACTCGGAGCGGTGGTACGGCCTATTCTGGATGACCGAAATGCCGTGCTGAGGATCCATAGCAACGTGCGTATTCTTTGTTCTACGTAACAAATCAACGGACCGGTTCACGCTCATCCACCATCAGAAGAGATTCGAGAAGGAAGGCGACCAAACGCCAACGTTCTCAACATTGCCACAGACGACTTTACTCCTGCTGCGATGAAATGTCGCTACATGTTGTCATGGGCATCCATTTACTTAATAAAGCTCTCGATCAAACTCACCTCACCCACCCCATGCTCGGGTTTGAGGGGGTGGTATTACGGGGCCGGGGTCATTTACCAACCTCGCGCGTGCGAGAAGAAGGCCAGACCGCGCCCGATGTCGCCGGGTTAGCGGCTAGGTCGCTTAGGTCCTATGCAAAGCAAACGTTAAACGAATGTCGATCGTGAGCCAACACGTCAAAGGGTACGTAATTACCACATGGCAGCGAGAGGAACGCATCTGTGAATGTAGCGCAAATCGGACTGATATCCCGAGAGTTCCCAGGGCAGGGAAAACTTGCACACCAGTCTGCTCGAGATTATTATAGTGGCATGCGGTGCACGTATTCCTAAAAGCGCGAGGTTTAGAGGCTCGAAGCTTGAGGAGTTACAGGAAAGATAGGAAATGTGTGCAGGACCAGGCAGATGCGTGATGTTGAGTTACCTTTCAAGAGCAAAGGTCACGAAGCGCCGCTTAAACTGTGAATATAGGGTTTGTCACTCAAGTCCTCCCGAGCGCATGGCCATCTAGTGGCCATCCCCGTAACTTTCCTCAAGTCCCAGGTCACCGACAGCAAAGTGCTCAGCGCTCATTAATGATTGTGGCATTCCTCCACCTCTTAATCCACTCCTGACAGAGGGCTCCTTTTCTCATCCACTGGCTAAGTGTAAACCCCGAACCGCCCCTTTCGCACAAGCAGCCTGCTCTCGGGCACTGCGTACGTTTCTTGCACGCGTGTGAAGTTACTATCGCAGTTTAATAGGGCTTGTGCTGTGGATATAGACCCATCAGATCAAACCCGGCGATCCGACTTTATCCATGATATGATGTAAGCTGCTGCCGCTACTACCACCCTATGACCCCTTCTGCGTAAGAGAGCCATTCACCTCACAGTCGGCCCGAATTCGATACGGGAAGGATGGGAGATGTACGTCCCACAATATTAATATTGTATGTCCTCTCGTATCCAAATATCTATATCGCTCGGGTCCATACGCATATTGCAAATTCACAACAGGGCTGGCCTTCTCGACCAACGCTCCGGTGCTAAAGCGCTGATATTAAGCACCATTTTGGCACAAGCAGAGCATTATGCAGTGCGCAGGTGCTCACCCGCGAGGTCACCCAGCAAATTCGCCCCTGTCATAGGGTCTCCTGAAATGACGGCGCCAATATCTGGTGTATTGGATGCCTATCACAAAAGGGCGAGATGCTTTCTGGAAACCAGTGGAAATTAATCGACGACGCGCAATTCAGGAGGCCTGGTGGCAATCGTGATGGCACTGACATTTGACTATCTCGCTGCCCGAATAAGCACGGGCGAGCTCACTGGACCGCTCCAATTATGGATGCTTTGCTTTACATCGCAGTTGGCCACGCGACGCAAGGTCTCCGCCTGCTGCAGTGCGCGCGAATTATGAGGCCTTCCTCGCACCTGGGTAAACGCGAATAATAGTATCGCTATCCTCGCTCTCTCCCGGCCTCTCATCGCTGTTTCATCGACCCCGTCCCGATTCGGTTGCCCACGCAAAACGACGCGTTGCAGTTGCCCCCCTCTCGGTCGTAGTTGTACGTTCCTCCCGGCGGCGCTTGGCGTGCAGAGTTACACTTGCTCGCATATGACTGGTCTTTACGTGTACACCTTCAAGTTCCCTAGTAATACTTCCATCGCCGTCCTTATTCGAAACTAATTCAAGACATTGACAACTACTTTCCATAGGTCTGTTGGCGACGGTGCGGACCTAGATGATATTAGTTGCCAGTATGGCTTCCCGTCATTCGCCACGATCAATGAAGACGCATTCATCTGAGTCAGTGACAAAGATTTCAACTTAGATAGCCCCTCGACGGCGTTCGTCAGGCCGTAATACTCCACCACAACCGAGCCCGGCATCTCGCCTAAGTGGGACTTCAGCTTTCATCCAGGCTCCGCCGCGTACATACTTGGGTTGGAATTCGAAGCGAGTTATCACACAAGTCTCAATAGGCTTTCCGCGTAGCTGCTTAATTGCTCTCCTTTCTAGCGTCCATATAATGTGTATCTCGCATCCGAACTTTATACGGAGACGTTACATGGATCGCTCGGATAATGTCATTCTATCCAACGTTCTTCAGTAGTACGGACCCTCTTTATCTTACCTCTTGCAAGAAAATGCGCCGGTTCAGCGCCAGCGAATTCATGCACCAGGTGCCCTCAGGTGCCGTTGAGTAAAAGTAGAAGCAAGGTCTCGAAGCGCCGCTTTAATCATGAATACATGGTATGACAAATCAATGCCACGCCACTCAACTCCTCTCACCAGCCCTCGCTATCTCGTTAATCCTTCTGCATAATTAAGAGTCGACTTGCCTTAGGTTGAATCAGATGCAGAAAGACTAGGTGCGGACTTTCTACAATACTAGTAATGTGACTTTTTCGTAGATTGTACGACACACTGCATATTCGGGTCACACGCATCGCCACCGCAAATCTGCATCCAGGCCCGGCCCTTTTCGGCACCGTTCCGGTGCTGGAGCTGAAGCGGTGACACCGAGCACCGAGTTTACGTGCATTACATTGACATGTACAGGCGGGACACCACACAGCTATATATGTCCTTGTGCGGTCACCCACCAAACTTTCTCCTATCGTAGAACCTTATGTAATAATTGTGTTCGCATACGGCAAGTCGGAAATTGGAAGCCTATCGCGACAGCTGGCTGAGATGTTTTGTTGAAGCACCGGATTTTGGCCGATGCGTTGTATGGTCCTAGTATTTGGTCATCACCTCTCGAGTACGCCTTGAATGGGCCCTTCGACGCATACTGGGCCGTTAATATTGACCTAATATTAATGATAGGAACTCGCCTGTGCCCTCCCTCAACACGGCATTTTAGCTATCCAACGCCGAGTCTGTGCCTGCTAGTACGGCGCTCAGAGATCATGAGTCGTTTGGCCTTCCTCGCCCCCAGGTAGACGCGTTTGAGAATTCTCTTAGCTGTGCAACCTCTGTGGTACGAATAAAATTCCATGCCGACCAAGAGGATTCAGCATCAGTTTTACCCTCCTCTTCTCCTCTCCGCATCTTCTCTTCTCTTCAGTCTTAACTTTTTACTTTCATCATGATTTCCCCGATGAACATGCTCAGTGCGCTCCTCTCCGTCGCCGCTCTCTCTCAGCTCGTCGCTGCCTCCCCGACCCCGCCCAAATTCGGCTGCCCTACCCAAGATGATGTACTCCAACTGTCTCCCTGGCAGTCGCAGTTATACGTCCCCCCCGGCGAGAAGCCCTCCGCCATCGTCCTGGGACTCGGTGTGCAGAACTACACTTGCTCGTCTGAGACTGGCCTTTATGTGTGCGTCTTGCCCTCGTTCCTTCTTCCCCCTTCAACCGAGGCTAAATTAAGTGATTGTGCTCTACTATAATTTTCTACACAGATCCGCCGGTGCTCGCGCCGCCCTGTACGACATCAGCTGCCAGTATGGCTCCCCGACATTCGCCACAATTGTTGAGGATGCATTCGTCCAGTTTGATGACGAGAACTTCAATCTCGACAGCCCCCCAACCTCAGGACTCGTCGGATCGTACTACTTCACTACAACCGAGTCCGGAATCTCGCCTGAATGGGACTTTAGCTGCTACTCGGGTTTCGCCGCATTCGTAATCGGGTCAGAGGTCGGAGTAAGTCGCTGGACAAGTCTTTTTTCGCCTTTCCGTATAGCTATTTACTAGGGCTTTATTCTAGCGCATTCCCGCCCCCACTGGATCTCCCAATGACATCGACTGGGTTGAGTGGACCAACATTGACGGCGGCCTTGCCAGGACCATGTTCCAAGTCGAGACCAAAGGCGGACAACCTCCTGCTTACGTGAGTTTTCTACGCCAATTCTAATGATTTGCTTACCAATTCGTTAACGTTGCCACAGTGCCCAGCGGGCTCCCCCGATATCTCCGTCAAGTATGCTGCCCAGTATTGTGAGCGAACTTCCCTCTAGATTTCTATATACTTAGGATGCTCAACTTATACATGGTTCTAGGGTTGTTTTAATTCACGTTTTTCGAGCATCTGTTGTGCGATCTCCTCGCGGTGGCACCTCTAGCGAACTATGTACCCCATTCAATTTTTCACACACCGGACTTTTTTTTTCGATCCTTATACGGACCCGTGGATATGAAGTACTTACTACTTACTATCTACTCATACTACTTATCTCATCGATGTTACGTCAATCATTTGGACTCCAATGTTATCCATCATTTGCCGTTTCTGTGATCTTCGGGTTATTCTTTGCCCGTACATGCCACGGTATATCCATGAAACCAGACTGGACAAACGGCCTTAAGTAGCTATAGTGTGGACTGGTCCAAAGAAATTCAATCTCCGCCCTGCTGCTGGGTGACCAATCACTAGCCTTCTCCTTAAGCTTCACGTTCAGATCCACCACCAATTGACGACGTTCAAAATCCCACACAGCCATTTAACTACTCAGTAACATATCTTGAAATTTTCTGCCGAGAAAATTTCGTGAGACCGGCCATAATTAGTACTATGAAGCCCACGCCTTTGTCTCTCGACTGTATACTGGGCCTAGAGTTTTCTCCACTTTTCCGCACAGGGCTGATAACAAAAAAGAGTACTATTCTTCGGGCTGGCACGAATTATATCTTTCAGGTCGATGCAGGCTACACTATACACTGCTGAACCCGTCCGATGGGGCAAGGCGAGCCACTATTCATCATATTACTGTTCAGTAACCTGCTCGTGTTACCGGTCGTCACCGTCGCCTCGTTACTCCACTCTCCCAACCCAAGAGTGGCTACTACAGTGCATATGCCCAGCACCGCACGGAGGCATGGAGAATGGGTCGCGCTGCACGGATATGGGTGTTGTGCAGGCTGTTTGGGTCCTGCAGGGATTGCCTATCATTGCCACCACAATAGACGCTCTGCAGCCTGGAAGCTGGGTCATTCACACTATCGTACCAGTGCTGAGCAACGGTCTGCCACAAACGTAACATAGCTCGTTCATATCCTGGCGAAGGCAGCGAATGAGGTGCTCCCCGTCATGAGATCAAGCGCCCAACACCAGTGGCTCTCGCACGTCACCCAGGCCCTCAAGGGGTGTTCATAGCAGCAGGGCGGATCTTTTCTCGAAGGCAACGGCGTTTAATCGCTCGTTCTCCCGGGATCACCGGTGGCTATATTGACGGCGATAACATCTGATCAATGCCCACTCCTCCCCGAATCACTTCTAATGGTATACGAACCTGCGCCTGACGGCTGAGTTTGGTCTAACAACAGCAGCTTTGCTTTGTGCCCTCGGCGTGGCATTTTAGTCATCAACGACACATTCTACGCCTGCCATAGCGTTCATGAACTGTCGGACCTGCCTCGCCTCCGGGCGAACATACTTGGCCGGTACCAGGTGCCTCAGTTGTATAGCCATTCTGGTGTGAATAAAAGCACCATTTGGTCGAGCATTTCCGGTATCAGTCTTACATCCTTCCTCTCTTCTTCACATTCTTCCATCTATCTTCACATTCTCCTTCTATTCCTTAATTTCATCATGATCCCTCCAATGAACTTGCTTAGCGCGCTCCTCTCTATCGTCTTTCTCTCTCAGCTCGTCGCTGCTACTCCGACGCCATCACAGTACGGATGCCCAGCGCAAGACGATGTGTTGCAGTTGCCTGACGGGCAATCGCAGCTGTGCGTCCCCCCAGGCGAGAAGCCCTCCCGCATCCTGCTGGGAATCGGAAGGCAGTTTTATGCCTGCTCACCCTTGAATGGCTCTTACGCGTATGCTTCCCGTACTCCCGCTCAACTCTCGGCTCTAGCATTCATGTATCACTTTTTTACGCAGATTCGCCGGAGCGGAAGCCGGTCTGTACGACATCAGCTGCGATTACGGCACCTCCGACTTCGACACGATCTCGTGCGACTCGTATAACGAGATGAGCCAAGATGCATCAGTGCTGATGAGCAAGCTCTTGAACCCCTACACCAATGGTTATCTCGGAACATTCTCCTACGTCTCAACCGAATCCGGTGTCTCGCCCGAGTGGAATTTCACCCAGCTGTATCCCAGTGTTGAGTTTGTGATTGGGACCGAAGTCGGAGTAAGTTGTTGAGCAAGTCTCCATCCATCTTTCCGCCAGTTTACTTAAGGAGCATCTTTTTCCAGCGTATCCCCGCTCCCACTTCCTCCCAAGATATCGACTGGATCCAGTGGACGAACATCGACGGCAACCTGGCCAGGACTATGTTCCAGGTTGAGACCAAGGGTGGACAAGCTCCTGATGTCGTGAGTGTTCTAAGTACTCATTCGACCTGCACAAAATCCTTACCAAGGCATAAATGCGTCACAGTGCCCATTCGGCTCTCCCGATGCCTACGTCCCATACGTCGCTCAGTACTGTGAGCTCTCTGCCACCCACTTCCGTATATCCCACTTAGCTCATCTTTATGGTTCCAGGGTTGTTCGGCTAGGTCGTCACTCCGCTCGAGCATTCGTGCGATCTGCCGTGTCCGCGCTTGCGTTAACGTTCGCTTTTCCTCACAACAGACAATCTACCTTGTTTTCACACACACAACGGACCTTTTCCTTCCCTAATTACGACTCAAATCTCATACGGACATGTTTGTTTACGCTCTTCGATATGTACTCGTACTTATCGTTACGTCAATCACTCGGACAATGACATCTTACCCATCGTTTGCACCTTTCGTTATCTCCCGCGCTACACCTTTGCCGGCAGTGAATTCCTATTGTGTGCTAGAAAGATTCAGCTTGATACTCGAGTGGCATCCCTTGACGTCCAGAATATTTCGCATTTATTGACATTTCATGTCTCACTTCTTTCACAAGCATTAGTGCTTTAAAAAGACTACGTTCAATATTGGTGGGTTCGCTTTGCAGTTTGTCGACCTTGGCCTCCATGCTCTCCACCGCCATATGTGAGCCACTTTTGCTAGAATTGAGTGGCAATACTATTGAGCGGGCCCCTGCTGTAAATTCACAGCAACTCCCTCTGCGCCAGAACGTACAGTTTCAGATCTTGATAGTTACACCAATCGTTTCACAAAAGTGCTTTCAATCCCCCCCCCCCCTCCCCCCCGATACCCCAATGAAAGAGAAAGCCAGATAAATTGCCCATACGTATCGCAACTGGGCGCCCCGGTCACCCCCGAAAATAATTATACCTAATCTGTTCGACGCGCGAATCGGGTTCTAGTACATGGACCTCGAGGGGGAGACTCCGCAGTGCCGACAGCGTTGGCGCGTCCAACCCCGTGCATTGCGAAAGCACGATGCGAGTAAGACGAGTCGTCCCGCCCGCGGTGTGCGGACCAGGCCGGCCGCCTGCCACCGTCCGCGATCTCCCGACCGCAAGCAGGGTCTCGTTGACGATCCGGAATCCTTGGAGACGAAGCTCCTCGAGCAGCGGGCACAGGTGCGCATCGGGGCCCACAATAAGCGCCTCTACGAACGGCCACGGGCAGTTTGACAGCGTAAGCGATGTGATGGTGGGTGAGACGGTGAGCAACTGCGTAAAGCCGGTGATAGTGAAGAAGGTGGCGTCTATGGCCTCGAGGGCTAGCGATTCCAATGACCGGGGAAGGTTTTGTGCAAAGTATGAGATCAATTGATCCGTGGAACCCATGGGGATCAGCGTACGTACGAAGCGCACGAAGCGCCCACGTACAAAGTCACCTGCGTCGAGGGCAAGGTGGCGGCCACCCCATGGTTCATCCTGGAGGAGTGTGAAGTACATCCAGCAAGTGGGAGGGATATTCGAAAGGAACCCAGTGAATGGGAAAATGTCGAGTTTGTTTTCGACTCTTTGCGCATCTACTTGGATATAGAGCTGCGCATCGGGTGACACAATGGATGAGAGAATCACATAGAGAGATTCCCGTTTCAACCACCACAGCTTCAATTCTTTGAGGCGCGGCAAAGAGATGGGCGGGTTGCCACCACGACTAGCGGATCGTAGACGCCCGCCCCAGTAAATTTGCCTCAAGATAAGGTGCTCCAAAAGCGGGCAGCCTGCACCAATAGTGAGAAGGAATGGCATCACCGCGTCTTCATAACTGAGGTATTCTAATTTCAACGAGGTGAGGCCCACGTATAACGATGAAGCCAGAGGTATAGTAAGACACGAGAGGTGCAGATCGCGGAGGAGCGGGGTCGATCCATTGAAGAGTGGGATACGTGAGATTGCCTCGCTGTCCATGACAGGACCGTTTTTAATAATGTGGAGTTGTTGCAAATTTGGCGCAGGTTCGCCGGGGAGACACATCTGGAGCTGATCATCGTCCACGCCGTCAAGAACTATCGCTCCCCAGCGATGGACGTGAGGAAGTAACGGCTGTAAGAGGTCGAAAGCGATGGGAACCACAACGTCAGGATCGGTCCATCCATATGGTGTGGGGTAGCGTAGTTCCCACGGATCTCCGTCTCCGGGTTCCACGTAGTGAGTAGGAGAAATGACTAGTTCAATATCGAGGGGGACGTGTTTTGAGCGATCGATGACGATATTGGCTATGTGCGCATTTGTGGTATCATATTTTTTCCAGAGTCGAGGTGTGTCTATCGCAACATTTCGCCATCGGCGGGAAACGTAGGACACATTGAAAGGGGCCTTCTGGCGTAACGGCATAGCCCGAGTGGCTTCATCATCAACTGTGCATTGGAACATCATGGCCAGTATTTCGTTTGGAATTCGATAAATGGGGAGAAGTTGGTTGCGGCGGTTTCGAATCTCGGCGGACATGCTCTCGATGAAAGACGAGAGAGCGCGAGTGGCGTATTGACAAACCAACGAGAGGGTCTTAGCCTCCCTGTCCATATGGTCGATTGGACCACAGCCCGTGGTGTTGGGCAGGCGAAACAGGGTGTGTAGATCACTGTACAAACATGCAGTGGCACTTGTAAGTTGTGATACAGGAAGTCGGATCGATAAAGCTCAGGAAGCCCTACTGTACAGGTAGTTTCCAGGCGTTTTCGTGGTCGCCTAGTGCATCACTCTGTAGGGCTTGTTCACAGAGCTGTTGAACGAGACGGGGAATGAGTGTCGTCGCAGTAGTATCCATGATTCAATAAGGCGCCGGCTTGCAAGTAAACGGGGGTGCACGGTCCCGCGAGACGTGGGGATTGATATTCAATGTTACATAATCCATCTCATGACTAATCATGTTTTCTCTGGCCGAACAAAAGCACCATCATGCTGGCGGACTGGCCTTGGCGTCAGTCTTAAGTCTTTCTCTCAAGTCTCACGGCACCTATTTTGTTATGATTTCCCCGAGAAACGTCCTCAGAGAGCTCCTATCGATTCTGTTTCCCTCGGCAAGCTGCTGCTTCGCGCTTCCCGGAACAAGTACAGCTATCCCACTGGCAAGAAGGCGTGTAATTTTGATGTCTTTTTGGAAATCACGGCCGTTTTTCTCCGCAGGCGCGACGTCCTAGCGCCGTCATGGAGCTCGGCGCGAAACTACGCTCGTTCACCCACCACGGGTCTTCACGTGCAAGCGCTCTATCCTCTCTATCCAGTGCTCAAAGCCGATCACCATTCAATAACAAGATCAATATGCTTTATAAATCCACTGCAGCTCGAGACGCGTTGCATGGCATTAGCTATGACTACTATCAAAATTCGTCGCTATCATGAGCGACTTGTACGCCCAGCTCCCAGACGACGGGTCACAACTTCTGCGAGGGCTGGGACATCAGATCATACTACTTTGTCGCAGCCGAATCTGGCATTTCGCCCGCGTGGGGAGTCTTACCACCGAGTCGAATCCTTGGTTCTATTCGTTTGTGATTGGGTCGGAAGCCTGGGTGAGTCCTTAATCTAGCGCTCATGAATTTTCGTGTGGGTTTTGTTATCTAGTATGTATCCGCACCAACTGGATTCTCTCCCAAAGATACAGACGGAGCTCAATGGACGCACATTCAAGGTGGCCGGGACAAATGATCGGGGACAGATAACCTCCTGCGCGAGTTTTCTACGTTGCTCCGTCATCAATATTTCAGTTCTAACAAAGTGTCAAGATGCTTGCCAATGCATTGAATTCCCGATACCACATGCTCGGCGGGCTCGCCTCACATATACTTTCATGCTCATTAGCCCGGACCCGCTCCCTTTATAAAACACGGCGCTGAAACATTGCGATTGTTGCATACCACCGATCATATTACTAATATCCCCTAGCGCTCCAGCCGCCCCTTCCCGCTGCTTTTCCCTGCCACAAAACTCACCGCATGCGCACCCAGGCGGCCGGGAGTAACAAAGTCAATGTGATCGACGAGGGCAATGCCGGCCACTACAAACAAGAGCATAGCTTCTCCCTTTCTGGACAGCCACTACGGTAAAATCTACGATCTGACATGTGTCATTGTCAGCACAGCTATCTCTCTCACGCGTGGTCAGCGGCCATTTTTCGGGGACGGCTCCTCGTCTCCACCAGTTTACCAGGGCACTCCAGACACACTGTGGACACACTCGCCCCATCAAGATCGTATCGAGACATCCATCCCAGCAGGATGACATATGTTTCCGAGCATTTCTTCTCGCGCAACAAAAACAGCCAGGAGCGGTGTATCTTTTCACCTCCTCATCTGTCTGAGGGGTATCACATAGCGGCAACCCTCCCGCCAAGCGCGCTTGGAGTAAACATGGTTGGTGCTCATGGCGGCGGTATCGGACACGTGTGTGCTCGCTCACCCTGCGTTGTGTCATCGCGCGCACCTCATCAAGCATGAATGCTGTCTATTTTGGGTATTCTTACCTATTATCCCGCCACCACCGCTGTACATGTTGGCCATGTCTCGGAATAGATATGCCTACCTCCCCGAACTCTCCGACATCCGGGTACTGGAAGCCGTCCCCCGCACCACCGCCATGAATGCGAGCACCATAAAACGGCCGCGCTGCTCAAGCAGACCTCTATCAGCTCTTTCGTTCCTCTCTCACATACTCCGTTTTTCGTTTTTCGTTTCCCTTTTTCATTACGACATCATGATCTCCCTGATGAACCTCCTCAGCACCGTCCTCTCCATCGTCTCCGTCTCCCAGCTCGTGGGCGCGTCCCCAATGCCCAAGCAGTCCGGGTGCTCCACGCATGATAGCGTCCTCGCGCTGTCGCCCGATCAGACCCAGCTGGTCATTCCGCCTGGCGAATTCCCCGAGTTCATCACGCTTGGCGCCGGCGTGCAGAACTATACGTGCGATCCCACGACAAGTCTCTACAAGTGAGCATATCCCCCTCCCCCTCTCCCGCTTTCTTCCCCTCATCTCCATCTAAATCCTACACTTGACGTACGACTAATGTTGCTCTGCTCCTGCAAAGATCCACCGGCGCACGTGCCGCGCTGTACGACATCAGCTGCGCCTTCGGCTCACCGAAATTCAACACCCTCACCGCGACCGTGCACGCCGCGCTCCCCGACGACATCTCCCTCGTCTTGGCAGAGCTCGCCGACCCTCCCACGGAAGGCCTCCTCGGACTCCACTACTTCGTCCCCACCGAGTCCGGGATCTCGGCCAAGTTCGATTTTAGCAGCGTGTCAAGGACGGACGACCCGAATGCGTTCATTATCGGGTCCAAGGTCGGAGTGAGTGCATAATTCGAATAGTATTCAAGTTCAATGCAATTCTCTAATGGTTACTCATCGTGCGATGTTCGGCATGTTTTTAGGATATCCCCGCCCCTACTGGATCTGCCCAAGATGTCGACTGGCTCGAGTTGACCAACATCCAGGGTGATCTTGCGCGGACAGTCTTCCGCGTCGAGACCAAGGGCGGACAACCCCCTGCCTCTGTGAGTCTCACAGTCCACAAGCAAAATCGATAAAATCGATAAAATTGCTGACTGAATGGGATCGTAGTGCTCCCCCGGATCGCCCGATATTTCTGTCAAGTACGCTGCCCAGTACTGTACGCCATCCCCTCTGTCTAGTGGTCCCTTCGCGGTGCCCAGTACTAATTGTGTTCTACTCGACACGCGTATGCAGGGTTCTTCAAGTAATCTGGTGCTCGCAGCCTCGCCCTGCACGCTGACGACGCTTATACCATTCCTCGCCCTCCCACCTCTCCCACCTCCGTACTTCTTGCAATGATGTCAAGTATACCTGTCTTCACGCCCTTCTTTTCTCACGTAACGGGCTCGGACTTGTTGATACCTATTTTTTTTTTACCTTCTTAAACACCTCAGACACTGACTTGCACGATTTACGTATACCAAAGTCTTCAGTACTTACTTCGACTGTGGAACTTTACGACGGACACCTTTATACCACATCCGATATGTATTTATGCAATCACTACCTATCGTCAATCTTTTTGGACACTCAACTTTGACTTTGGTCTTGTAAGGGTTCTCGCGTCAACCCGTCTGGAATACCTTACGTTCACTCTGGGCTACACTAAATCGATATCTCCTCGTATTAGGGACTAGTGGAGCGCGTAGAGCCAATGTAAAGGTAGGATGAGAGAGGAAGGGGGCCCCCAGGGTCCTCCTGGGTCGCTGTAACGGACCCGGAGGAACCCTTACAGGCCTCCGCCATGTCTGCGCCATTGCATAGCATTACATTCAAGCTTCTAAGCTCCGAATATCTGCTGTTCTGTCACATTATTGCGATCACTGTCAGCGTCATCTACGTCGACGCTCACAATCAATTGCGGAAAATTATGATATTTCTTGAATACTAATACCTCGCTTCCCCCTTGGTAAAAACACACGTGAACGCATTCGGCGCACAGGGCAGGAAATGCGTGAATGGCGGATTCGTTCCGGGCCGCGTAAACGGGTTCAGCTCCACAGCTCCCTCCTCCCCAGCTCTCTCCTCTTCCTCGCCCATTCCCTCCCCCTCCCCTTCCTCTCCTTCACCCCCTTTCTTTTCCACCTTCTTCTCCAACCACCCCTTCCCCGCACCCGCGCTCAAAAAATCCACAATCCTCCGCACGCCCACAGCACCAAACAGGCGCCCCAGCTTCGGCTCGGTGACAAAGGGCCGCAGAAGCTCAGGAAGCTCGAGGATGTCCTCGTCGTGCCCGAGCTGCGCGAGGTGGGTGGCTGCGAGGGGGATGTTAAGGGCGCGCGAGGTGGCATGGACGAGGGCGCGGTGTGAGTGGGAGGAGAGGCTGCCGTTGAGGCTGATCAGGGCGTGTGGTGCGGAAGAGGGGGCGGAGGAAGAGGAAGAAGAGGAAGAAGAGGAAGAAGCGGAGTGAGAGGAGATGGATTTTTTGGAGGGCTCCCAGGAGGGTGTGGAGGCGGCGCGGATGCGGATGGTCGAGCCGCCCGAGGTAGGGGGTGCGGTGTATATGTAGAGCAGAGATGAAGGGGATTTTTGGCCTAGGTCGTGGGCTTCTTTGCTGAAGAGGATGAGCTCAATGTCTGTGTTTGGGAGCAGGAGCGCGAGCTCGCCGAATCTGTGGACACAAACGTGATGGAACAATATTGGAGATTAGTTTGAAAGTTTGGTCTGCACATGGGATTCGGAGATGGCTGCTGCTTCGTACGTACATGGGCAAGAAATCGAGGCCATGGGTCTGTATCCACCCCAAATTAGCATGGTTCAAGGACCCTCTGAAAAACGAGGTAAGAATCCCGATTGCGACTCACAGGCTCGATCCAATGGACGACAAGACTCCTCCTCTTCTCCGGAACCTCCGCCAGCCCCACTAAGAACAAGAGTCTATAAATCGAGAGTGGCCAGTGCAGCAGTAACACCGCGGGCGAGTCCATCGGGAGCCCGCGCCACGCATAATAGCTCGTCCAATTATGCGCAAATTTCGGAGGGTAGGGCGGTGCGGGACGGTCGGGAGCAAATGTGAGCCAGGGCGTTTGGGAGGGGGGGAGGCGCCAGCCCGATCTCTCGTCGAGGTGCGTAATATAATCATCAGGAGAGGAGACGGTGGACCACCATCCAAATTGGAGTCCGTCGCCGAGGAGATCGCGCATGGCGAGGGCGAGCTGGACGTTGAACGAGCCGTCGGCTTCGATCCGGCCCCATGGGAATTGCTTGAGAACCTTTTGAAGATCGGCGAGCTTGGACATGTGTTCCTATGCGGGAAAGTCGGAAAGAGAGGGTCAGCAATCTCTCCCTGTTCCTCTCTCACCATCATGGCCGATCATTAGTAATACATGCGTATGCAAATAGCCACGGCAGTGGGAGGGATTTTGATGAAAAACAATATATACTTTATTTCTGGCACACCGTGTTTTGTGGCCGTCTGCGACGATCTGGCCCTGGGGCGACTTCTTGGGTTTCCAGTCTTGCTTTTGGCAGGCCTCGCCGCAGTATTTCATCGCGCGGCATCCCGAGCATACCAGCGGCTATCATGAAATAAATTACAAGCGAAAGATTTGAATAAGCGCGCTCTTGAGCCGAAGCTTGAAAGGAGAGTAAGAACGAACATTTGGGGTCTGCTTTGAGCAGCTGACGCAGGAGGAGGGAAAGGTGCCGCCGACGTCGCTCCCCTTCTTGATGAGCGCAGCTGCCCCGTACGCTGCCTTGATTGCATCTTCCTCTGCCATCCTACACGTATCACTTAAGTACTATAGTCCAAGCGGTCCGGGTGGTTGTATCGGGAGGTGATCGAGAGATGCAAGCGCTCACGGCTAAAGTCGGCCCGCATCTTACATAATCGACGGTTAGACTCAACGTCGGGGAAAGAGGGCCACCTCTTGCCTCAAGCTCTTGCCTGACGAACACCCGATTGGCTGCCAGGGAGGTTCATCTAGTAAGGAAAGCATGAAAATTTGATAAAAACTTCGCATAAGGCTCAAAGATGCCAGGAGGAGAGAATATTGCCACGAGAGCGCCGGTACACTTGAATTTGATTGAAACTGCCAGTATTCACTCCGAGTCGCTCGAGCGCTCGTTTCAAAATGGCCTTTCCGATTGCCTAAATTTTGATCTCTCCGGGTATACGCATGTCTCCGTGGAAATGAGATTGAATGAAACAAACGCAGCTAGCGCTTGTCGTAATAGCATTAGCAGTCAAAAGTATTGTACAGTCGCTAGACAAGTGTGCTAAGCGCGAGGATATCAGACATTTCCTCCTTACTGAACTCCTTTATAAGCTCCCCATCTTCCTCAAATTGGAGAGTATACCTCATGTTTCCCTCATCATCTAGGTGAGTGGCACGCACTAAGTATGTTTCAGCGTCATCGTCATGCTCCTGAAAGTAGCGCTGGCCAGGTCGAACCGACTCAATGTCGGAAAAGGGGCGCGGAGAGATATAGAATTCAGTGCGAGGTGGCAAGGTCGCATCTCTGCGAGAGAAAAGAAGGGGTCCGATGACGTGTCAGGAGAATGCAGAACTGACGAATGGGTACAGAACTTGCATGAGCTTCGTGAAGAGAGCGCCTGCTTGATCCTGCTCATCCTCAGTGAGAGTGCGCATATCGTGAAGGGTGATTGAATTCAGCATCCCAAAAGCCGCAGACATGATCTTGACATGACTAGCAGCAAATGAATGAAAGTTGGTGCGTAAGATGAGGGCAGAGAGCTTACTCGTCCAAGGTCTCTGGGGAAGTGGCACACATCTCCTCGAATTGGTTTTTATAATCTTTCAAGTTGTGGTCATTGATGTTCCACTGGTCCTCGGGCCCGAGCGCCAGCGGCCAAGTCCGCTGCACGCGATCGTAGGCCTCCTGGCCGAGCTTAGGATCCTTCCTAAGCTCGGCAGCGTGTTTCTCGAAAAGATCAGCATACTTGAACTGCTTGTGCGCCAAATATTCCACTTGAGGATTGATGGTCGTCATTTGTGCTGGTGGTTGAAGGTTGAAAGTGTGGTGTGGCGGAGGATCTGAGACTCGATCGGGCTAATTAAAATGGCTTACATAATGAGAGACCCGAGCGCTCAACGCCGGGGAGAGGAGGCCAGGTGTCCCTGGGGGCGCTGCTTCTGATGAGGATGGGTCACCGCTTCTTGTCTACTGTCGGCCTCGCATTTCCGCAGCCCTGTCAAATGCTCGCTATCACTTGCTTTTTGTAAGTACGTGTGTGTGGCTTGGGCGCGACCAACAGTGACCGCTTCCCGCTGGCTGCTAGGAGTATCACTGCTAGCAGAAGGTGCTGTTCTATGCGACTCCCAAATAAGATTCGTAGACATTAGGCCATGGCAGAAAATCGAGAGGGTATCCAGTACTTGTATAACAAGGCGAGGTGAAAATAATATCAATGCTGACAGGGGAGTTGTGACCTTAGCACACTTACGTAACCCATGTGACATGGCTCGAGTTGTGAAAGACCCAAATTTCCGACCTTGGAAGCAGGCGCAAGAAATCTCCCGGTCAGTGCAGGAAAAACGTGCGCACAGCTGTTTTGAGCGCTACGAGGTTCCGAGAGGGGAAAGAGCGAGTGCAGAGGCGAATATCTGCGCATCCGGGGTACGGCCGAGGCGAACAAGCTGATAGCTTCAACACATCCACCACCCGCAGCCTCCAGCCCACGCCCAAGCCCACGCTCGCGCTCGCCCCGTCTGAGCTGCCGCCGCCGTCGCTGACCACGCCGTGCTGCCCTCTTCGATCGCATACCTTTTTCATTCGCTCCTGGCCGTAATCGTGCCTGCTTTTCATGGCAGCCGTCGCTCTCTCCCCGTCCGCACCCAGTCCCATCCCCATCCGCCGGGCGTCCCCCGCCAGCGACGACCACCGCCTTAGCCCCGTCTCCTCTGCCGTCTCCACCTCCGCCGCCTCCTTCAGGACTGCGCCCCTCACCGCCGACAACTCCCCCGCCTTATCGCGCGCGAGCCCCAATGCGAGCACAAATACCCTCGGCGTTTCTTCAACTCCAGACGCCCATGCGTACTTTCCCATCAACTCCATCTCTTACCCCGCCCACCACCACCATCACCAGAAACAACAGGTCGCGGGCGAAGAAACTCGCCTCGAGATCCACGTGACAGAACGCCACGAGTCCATCGTCGCAAAGACCACCGCCGTCGGTCACGCCCGCAACCTCCGCCCTCCTGGCCCCCCGCAGGCGATGGATATCCCGCGCCCTGCCGACGCATTCTCCCCACCCCCAGCTGCATCCTACCAATCCTACCAATCCTACCAATCTTATCAGTCTTATAAAACAGCCCACGAATTTGGCCAGGTGCCGGTGCGCGCATTCGAGCCCCCGCCCTCGCCCCCGGCGTCCCAGGAGCACGTGCAGCTCTACCACGATGCGTATCCCACCACGCCTAAAGGCACCGGACCCGCGCCTGTCTTCGCGCGCTCCCTCTCTCATGAACCCGAGGACGAGACGGATGAGGTTCTGACGACGCCGAGACCGGCGTATTCGACGGGGAACGTGACGGGTGGGCCGCTAACGGATTCGCCGTCCCAAGCGTCTAATCTCATTCCACCGCATACCCACACCCAATCTCAACTTCAACCTCAACCTCAACCGCACGCCCAATCCCAATCCCAATCCCAATCCCAGTCTCACGCCGCGCTGCGCCCGCAGCCATCCGCCGAGAGCTACACCGGCAGATCGGCATCAGCCTCGGGCTCCTCATCCACCAGCGCGAGCGCGACGACCGCATCGACATCTTTCCCCCATCAGCGTTACCCAAATGCCGGCGGTGCTAGGGATTCGGAGAGCGGGACGGCGACGCTGCCGAGCGAGGTCACTGTTGCCGCCGCCTCCACCTCGGCATCTGCAACACACAAAATTTCTACGGACGGGATGTACACCCCGGGAACAGGGATGGGGAACGCAGATACGACATGGCACCCCACATCCTCTGCCGTGCGCGAGCGCGGGCCCGTACGGCGTAATACTACAGGCTCTGGCTCTCAATCCCAGTCCCAATTACAGTCTCAGTCGCCGCGGGCAGGAAGGGGTCCGGGGGGTCCGACACACCCCACGCACCAGATGAATCTATCGATGAGCTTTGGCGGGATCCCGGCCGACGCGGTCGTCGATCCTGATATCCTGAAAGAGGCGGAGCAGATTCGGAAGGAGCGGTTGAGTAAGCGGGTTGGCGCCGGTGGTGCTGGTGCTAGTGGTGATGCGGATGCGAGTACGAGTATGGGTATGGGCGATGCAGGCGCGGGGAGCGCGATGGCGGGTGTTGGGGGGCGCGCACGCAAACAGAGCTTGGGCGGTCTGTCGATGAAGCTCGGTGACGAGAAGCAGGTGCTGGTGGGGAACCTCATCGGCGAGGGCCATGAGAACTATGTGTTGATGTATAATATGCTGACGGGGATTCGGATTGCTGTGGGTACTGTTTTCTTTACCCCTTATCTTTATCTTTTACTTTATTTTTTCGTCTTTGCTGCTCGTTGTTATCGCTTTTGGTGTACTTTTTTCCGATCTCGGTGTCGATACTGATGAGTCCGAATTTGAATCTTAGGTCTCGAGGTGCCAGGCGAAGATCAAGCGCCCGTTAACGGACGAGGATTATACCGCGCGGCACAAGTTCTCTTTTGATATGTGCGTCTATCTTACCTCTTCCTATTCTCATGTAACTCACACTACCGTCGCCCTATTCCAGCGTCGGAAATGAACTGACCCCCTCCGCAAAGTACGATTTTAAGTTCAAGGATTACGCCCCCTGGGTCTTCCGCGAGCTGCGCGAGGAAGAGTTCCGGCTAGACCCCGCCGACTACCTCCTCTCCCTCACCGCGAAATACATCCTCTCCGAGCTCGGCTCCCCGGGCAAGTCCGGCTCCTTCTTCTACTTCTCGCGCGACTACCGCTTCATCATCAAGACGATCCACCACAACGAGCACAAGTTCCTCCGCAAGATCCTCAAAGAGTACCACACCCACGTCCGCACGAACCCGCACACGCTCCTCTCGCGGTTCTACGGCCTGCACCGCGTGAAGCTGCCCCACGGGAAGAAGATCCATTTCGTGATTATGAATAATCTGTTCCCGCCGCACAGGGATATACACGAGACGTATGATCTGAAGGGGTCCACGGTGGGGAGGCTGTACCCCGAGGAGAAGGCGGCGGTGAACCCGCGCGCGACGCTGAAGGACCTGAATTGGATCGATCGAAAGAAGACGCTCGAGCTGGGCCCGGACAAGAGGGCGTATTTCAGCGAGCAGCTGAGGAGGGACTCGGAGTTGTTGAAGAAGCTGAATGTGATGGATTATAGTTTGTTGGTGGGGATACATAATATGCAGAGGGGGAATAGAGATAATGTGAGGAGTAATACGCTCAAGGTCTTTTCGGTCAGTACCCCCTCCCGCTCTTTTCCCCGCCTTTGCTTTTCATGGATATTGATACTGATATCGATGGTGGACTTCTCTTTCGACTGCGTAATGCGTGTGCGATCGACAGCCCGACCTGCCCCACCCGCGCCGAAAAGCATCCCAGATAGGCAACAAATCGGAAGCGAGCGCGGTGCGGCGCGCGATGCGCCAGTCGGACGTGAAGGCGCTGACGCCCGAGACGGCCAACCTGCCGGACTCGGACCCGTCCGACGACCGGCGGCACTTTATCTTCTACCAGGACGAGGGCGGGATGCGCGCAACGGACGAGAGCAACCAGCCCATGGACACAATTTATTACCTCGGCATTATTGATACCCTCACGCCGTACACGTTTTTGAAGAAGATTGAGCATTTTTGGAAGGGGCTCAAGGCGGATCGAGTGAGTTTTGAGCATCTCTACTGTTTCTTTTTTGTTTTTGTTTTCTGGATTGTGTGATGGTTTGCTGATGTTCGCTCGTTTGGGATGATTTTTGTATAGCATAAAATCAGTCCGGTGCCGGCTGTCGAGTACGGGGACAGGTTCTTTGCGTTTATCAATGCAATAACACGGGGTGGAGGTGGTGGGGAACGGTTCAAGTCCGAATAACGTCCCTCTATCCTTCCTTTCCTCCTTGTTCTCTTCGTCCCTTCGCTCTATTCATTTTGTAGTTGGGGAGGTAGTTGGAGGGGATCCATGCTCCGCATGAACCCGCATGGACCATTCGCACCTCGTTTCGTTTCGTTTCTTTTTCTTTCCTTTTTATTCCCTCTATCTCTTCTCTCTCTCTTGTTACCCAGATACAAGTCGCAAGCTCCACCGCACTTCCACACATTCCTTCTATTTCCCGTCTACTCTCGCATGTTTTGCTAGTTATCTCCCTCTCTATTACAGGCCTGGCTTTTGCTTTCGGCTCGCCACATTCATTCCTCTCCCTCATTTCCATTTTTCCCTCTCGTTTCCTTGCTCTTTTTGCATACCACCACCCTCACTGATCTTACTGCGTATACATATTCCTCCCTTCGTTCTCTCCATCTTCATCTTTCATCGGCTCATTCTCCACTCTCATCCCCCGTCTCTCATCTCTCACGACCCTAGCTATAGGCAAGATAGAATAAAAGAGATATCCTAGTATACAACAAATTCAAGAATCGAAACCGATTACAATACGAGGGGAAACCGAGAAAGGGCTGCTGAATCTTGGACTACTCTGACTCGTCGGACACTGGCTTCCGACGACGTGCTGGATGGTCATGTCATCAGTGCGATTCTTTCGGAAGAGTGAATGCGATCACCGCGAGTACTTACTGCTTCGTTTTGTGGCTTTTTTCTTCGCGGCCGCTGTCTTGGCTTGCATATCTTGCTCCAGCGCCTGGTCCTCCTCGCCCTTTTCTTTGAAGTCTTTAAGAATCTATTAGAACAGGCGAGCGGCGTCAGTCGGATGCACTTAAAGACTGGGTAATTATGCTTACCGCCTCGAACTCCTTCAGCTCCGTGTCTGGCTTGTTGGCAGATTTGTTGGCGCGGGCCTAAAACGCAGAGACCGATCGATCGTCAGGCATTCCGTGCTTGGTTGTAGATCGGGAGGGGACAAACCTTGGTCAGAATCTCATTAAATCGCATGAAAACTGTCTCTTCGTGGAGCTTGTCTTGATAGGCGGGCAGTCCTTCGATGAGCTTCTTCATCGAGCGCTCGGATTTAAAGGGGAGCAGCGACAGGCAGTACGCGATGTCGCGCCACTGGCGCTCGTCGTTTGTCAAGCGGAAGCGCTGGCATAATTTGTCCACGATGTTTTCGGCTTGCTTGTCCTGTGGGGATTGTGGTTTTTGTGTTGTAGTTGTGTCAGAGGTGCGCGACACGGGTGGGCGGATCGTAGGTGGGGTACCTTTTCGATGAACGAGAACATGTATTTCATGGTGCTCTGGAAGACTTCTTCGCTCACGGCGTGTTCACCCACGGACAAGTGGCTGATAACTATGGATGAGGGGTGAGTGTTGATAAAGCAGAGTGGCTCGAAAGCAGCAGACCATCGGGCAGGTTGTTATAGATCGCATTATCTTTGGTCGAGAGCTCCGTGAAGAACAGTTTAGCAAGATCGGCAATGCGACTGTCTTCGTCTTCCAAACACTTGGCCATTTCCCCGAGTTGGCCTTTTACCTTGACCATCCCGTTGAGAATCAAATGCGTGAGGACCATGAGCGTGTGCTTCTTCACGACCAGATTCTTGTCCGACAACCCTTCGTATAGCTTGTGACTGTTCTCGTCGATCATGTTGCTAAAGCAGACCGCCACGTCGCCGAGAGCGATGACGATGTTGCTCCGGATAGTCGGATCCCTGGAGGTCTCCAGGATTTTAAAGAGCAGCAGCAGGTTTTCCTCGCAGAAATGCGAACTGACACACATTAGCTTGCTCAGCGAGAGTGTCGCTGCTGTGCGCAGAGTTTGGTTCTGTCCTCGCCGATAAGAGCCCGTTAAAAGGTGAACAAGTGGGCGGACGTACCTTGTATTTCTTGGGCGAGCCGCAGATGTGAACGATCAATGGTCCGAACACGGCGAGTAGAGATTGCGGGCCATATAACAGCTCTCGTTCCCTAATGCCCAGAATAACGTCTCCAATATCGTCCTCTGCGTTGCCAGCAACCTGATCGAGTTCTTCGCCATCTTTATTTCCCTTAGTGGAATCCTTGTTCCGCTGTTTATCTGCGACACGGCAATAAACCGGTGTTCGACCACAATGTGCTGAAGCGGATTGGGAGCGCACCTTTCGCAGCCTCGTCTTTCCGCCGCTTTAACTCTCGCTCGACCAATTCAAGGTAAACGATATGCTTAATAGCGACGTGCCCGACGATGAAAACGAGTTGACTGAGGTGAAACGCGTCGCCCACATCGCCCTTTGGAGCAGGTGTTGCCTCTCCTTGAGTAGTCGTATCTTCTCCTGCTTCGACGGAAGCTTCGGCATCGGCGGCTGTTTCAGTAGATTCTACGGTTTCGGCGTCCTTTGGTGGTGTTGATTTGGGTCTAGCGCGGAACACTTTCGTCGTGAAGTTTTTGATTAGGCTGTTGCATAGTATGTCTGGCTGTTCTCCCAGGAGGTAAATGGTGTTAATAGCTTGCTCAGCCATGCCGAACCTGGATGGCGTGATCAGAATATTGCAGTAGGTATGATATGGCTGTCGCAAGAGCCTACCAGTCTTTTGACTGACACGGATGCTCGATGGCATCTCGCAGTCTACTAAAAATGGGGTTGTCCATTGCAAGTCGCATGTTCGTGTCCGCAAGAGAGCCTGTCCCATAACCAAGCTCAGTGATGATATATTCTAGTGATGCTGAAACAACATCTCCAACCTTTGATTTTTTTAGCACTCCCGCTAATCCGCTGGAGCGCCACGCACGTATAACGCGCGAGAGTCAAGTCCGCCTGAAAAAGAGGGTGGAATCGAGCAATTAGTCGCTGAACGGTGGGCTGTAATATGCATCATACTTTGCCCAGCGATCCGAGGCCAACCTTGAGCAACGTCTCGATTCGTTCTGTCACAATCTCACGCTTGGCCAGTGCCAACATCCCCAAGATGATAATCGCCCCTCGCCGCTGGGCTTTCGGTATATCTTTGTCGACGCTGTAGACCTGCCAGAGTTTTGTAATCACGTCGGAATGGATTTGGCGGTCATCCATCATAGTCCGCATGAGCTCTTCTAGCGAGGTCAGTTCGGCGAGGGTCGCATCGTAAGTAAGCCTAATTAAATAAAAACCATCATGAGTGAGATTGTGCCAGATAGATCAGATGTAATTAGCGGACTCGATCATATTCTTCGCAATCCGATTGACCTGCTGCTTCGGTTCGGCGTCGGGTATGGCTTCAAAATAAAGAGCACGGTAACATTCGATAAGACGCGACCGAATACCCTTGAGCTCTTTGCCGTCCTCTACCGTGGTATTATCTTTGGTCCAGATCAGGTGAACCATTCTCTTTATCCCGACCTAAATCCAATCGATAGTGAGCGAGATGATCAGGTACAAAAAGTTCAATTTACCTCGGCGATCTCCAGCTGGTATTCGTGTGCGACCTTGAAGAACTCCATGCTCTCGAGGACCTCCGCTTTACTTGTCGACGCCAACAGTTGGCAAAGCACGTCCGAGGCCCCGTGAATCTGTCGGATGAACGATAACGCGTCCGTGAGATAGCGCTTCGTGAGCCTCAGTCGCGTAATTTGGGCCAGGTCCAGCGCCTCGATGGCTTGTTCCTGGGATACAGCGGCGAGATCGAACTCGGATTTTCGAGGCTTTGCTTTGGAACGCTTAGATTTGGCCTTTTTATCGGCCTTTTTGCTAGGTGAGCCCCCGGGTTCCTTCTTTACCTTCTTGCCTTTTCCTGATCGCTTGGGTTTGGGCGAAGCATCTAGGTCGTCGTCTTCGTCGTCATCGTTTTCTGCTTTGACTTCACCCTCGACTTCGTCCTCTTCCTCTCCGTCTCCGTCTCCATCCTCCTCGTCTTCATCTTCCTCGTCTTCATCCTCATCTCCGCCTTTCTCTTCCTCTTCGTCCACTTCGTCGCCGCCCTTCTCCGGGTCTTCCTCTTCATCCGGTTTCCCGGTCTCTTTCCCCTCCGCGGCCTTTAGCTGCCCTGCAATATCCTCATAGCGTTTCTCCCACTCCCCGAGACTGAGGGTACCACCGTACATCATCCCGTAAGGGTGAGTAAGGATCATCTTCGTGAGCAGCACAATGGCATATCGTCGCACAGATGATGCCTTGTCTTCTAATGCGGCGATGACAAGAACCGTCGCCTCCTGTCGCTGTTTGGGGAATTTGATACGGAGACTAAGTAGGATCATTAGAGACCATCGGACCAATAGGAGTTCCGTATCCTGAGATTCGAGCACTCACTCCCATAGTTTTCCTAGTGTGTTGAGGACTTTGACTCGAACATAACTGCTGAGATCCAAGAATCGTTCCAATAATAGTTCGAAGAGCCCGTTGATCTTTCGCTCTCGGTTATCTCGGCCTTCGACTTCATCTTCTTCGGACGAGATCTCTTTGACGAGCACGCCTATGATTTCGACAAGCGCAACCCGCATGGGATAGGCCTCGCTGTCGAGGTGGGCAAGGAGGAGGGCGAATTGTTTTAGGATAAGTCGTGGAGCAAGATCCGCAAGTCTGATAAGAAACCGCGAGAACGATCGCGGACCTTTTGTGTCTTGTCCATTGAATGACTTGGAAGATATCTCGCTATTGTGGAATCGGATGTGAATTATGCCTTGCCGACCGTCGGCAAACGACAAAGAAAGCGCACCGAAGAATTTCTTCGGCCAGCTGAGAGTGGTCAAATTCTTTAGAGAGGACGGTAAGGACCTCCGCCATAGGCTCAGCGAGATGCTCAAAGTATTGAAGACACTGCATGATGGATATCTGGGCACCTTGAAAGATGATTCTATTTAGCTATCAAAGAATCGTGGTTTGTTCAACTTGCTTACCAAATCCGTGGCCATGATGCTTTACCGCAAGACAGATAATCTTATATACTCCCATTTTGATATCGTTGTTTTTCATGTATAATTCACTCTCCATAATGTGGTACGCTGGTCGAGTAACGCAGCTTCAAAGAAATGTGAGCGCGGGAAACGAAATCGCGTAGTGGAAGCAGACGTACTTGACAAAGGTATCCCTTTCTGCAGTGGTAGTCCATATCTTGTGCGTACTGAGACGGAGGATTTTGCTCAGTAACGCAAGTGTTTGCGGTATTTGGTCGGCCCAGGACCATCTTTCCACATTCCTCGACGATGAGGCAGCGGCCTTCTTTGCGCCCCTTCCTCGTTTCGGCTTGGCTGCAGGGGGTACATCCTCGGTTTCTTTACCTCCAGCCGCAAACTTCTCTGCGGCTATGACAAACCACAAGACAAGGAACGCGTAGACTTCTAGTGGTGTCTTGTGAGCAAGACACTGATGCGGGTCGGCGCCCGTGTCAACATCGGTCTGTGTGGCTTCGGCCTCGGCGATGAATCCTGAAGATAGAGAATCGAGCGTCTTTGACAATACGACACCGCGAAGCGCATCAGACTGCCTGTAGTTCGCCGATTCATGTGTAATTAGAAGGCGAAACCGCAAATGGGAAAGAAACGACAAACTTTAGCACACTACGAAATATATCAAATATCTCCGGATCGGTTATAGCGTCCGAATTCTCCGCGAGCGCTTCCACCGCGCCTAAAAACGCGCGATATCAGAGCTGTGGCTCATTTCTAGATGCGAGAGCTGCCACATACGCTCTATGCTCGATGGGTCATCTGCAACATCTATCTCGTTGGGGATATGATATGTCGATAGATCCTGGATATACTGGATTTGGTCCTGGAGATTGAAGTCTGCCATATCGTCGCGGTGAACTCGCGGGCGACGCGCTCGATGGTGTTGAATACGATCCAAGGCCAGACGCGTCGCGTTTGTCGCAGTTTGTGCATCGGATGCAAATTTATCGACTCGGCAGTAGAAAATTTTCGTTTCTTCATCTTTTCATCATCTTCCTCCTCCACACTCAATTCGCCATGGCGCCCTCGAAGAAAACAAAATCCCCATCGACGGGGATGAAGCGCGTCAAGGGCGAAAATTTCTATCGCGATGCTAAATCTGCCGCCCGCGTAAAAATGCTCAATGGGGGAAAGCCTGTTCGTGATCGGGACGGCAAGATTATCCAAGCCGCTGCGTTCCAAAAGGGCGAAGATGAGACACAGCCTGGTCGTGTGCAACCTGATCGACGATGGTTTGGTATTTACCTTTGGTATTGCACCTATCTGCCCGACGCTGACTTGGCTACTCAGGAAACACTCGTGTCATTTCCCAGCCAGCCCTAGAGCACTTTCGCGAATCTCTGGCTGCGCGAAAGAATGACCCCTACTCGGTTCTTCTCAAACGCAATAAACTTCCTCTGAGTCTGCTCGACGATGCAGCAAGGTCGGGGGCCGGAAAAGTGCGTATCTTCGTTCGAATCTCACTTATTCGCAATGTAACATCCTTGCATTCTAGCGGCCTCATATTGTCGAAACTGAGCCTTTCAATGACACTTTCGGTCCAAAAGCCCAGCGAAAGAAGCCGCGTCTCGAAGTGGGAACATTCGAGGATCTGGTGGGCGCTGGTATTGTAGACGAGATCTCGGAATCGCTAGACGCTGCCTCGATGTCTACTCCCGGTGCTGGCCCATCTTCCCAGCCTGCTACAGAAGAGATCACTTTTACTATGCCTCTTTCCGCGTCTCTCGCGGACCACAACGAACCGATCTACCAAAAGGGCACTTCGCGACGCATCTACGGCGAGCTCTACAAGGTCCTAGACTCTTCGGATATCGTCATCCATGTTCTGGACGCACGGGATCCTATGGGTACGAAATGCGACTCTGTTATTCAATATCTGCGGAAAGAAAAGGCGCATAAGCAGCTAGTATTATTAATCAATAAAGTTGATCTCGTACCGACATGGGTAACGGTGCGTCTCAAGTTCTATTCTGCTGTATGCGTCCCTTCCTTCTTTCAGATCCCCATGGCCAAGTCAAGCCTCTACACCCCTCCTCGCGAGACTTTCTAGGTGTTTGAGACTGTTACGGCCGTGGGAGAACGATCTCGGCGTATCCATACTCCCTGCCTCTTCTCTTCGTTATGAGGCGATGGGGATCACGGGGAGCGGGTGCGTCGCGTCCTGGTAGAGTTGAGACCGACCCTGTCCTTCGGGCGCATCTATGGGTGGACTCGTAGTTTTGGGACAAACATTCATATCATTTTTGTTTTACTTTCATATCATTCCAGCTCCTTCATTACCATTATTACGATACTAACATTGCTCTACCGCACATAGGCGCGATGGATTCAACACCTCTCCCCGATTGCGCCTACTTTGGCATTCCACGCCTCTATCAATCATTCCTTTGGCAAGGGCTCGTTAATTCAACTCCTCCGGCAGTTCTCAGTTCTTCACTCGGACAAGAAGCAGATCTCCGTCGGCTTCATTGGTTACCCGAACGTAGGCAAGTCGTCCGTCATCAACTGTCTTAAGAAGGACAAGGTGTGCAAAGTCGCGCCCATCCCCGGGGAGACAAAGGTAGGAGATCCTCACTAGCCGTCCCCACTCCGCAGCAAATTTAGCGTATTGCGATTAAATAGGTCTGGCAATATATCACCCTCATGCGTCGAATATACCTCATCGACTGCCCGGGAATCGTCCCCATCTCCGCACACGATACCACCACTTCGACTGTACTCAAGGGCGTGGTTCGCGTGGAAAACCTCGAATCACCATCCGAGCACATGTCCGCCCTGCTTGCTCGCGTTCGTCCCGTCTATCTTGATCGCACGTACGGTGTCGGAATGCCGCCCGCGGACTCGGGCGTCACGACCGATGCAGGCGAGCCGACATGGGATTCGGACAAATTCTTGGAGCTCCTGGCTCGGCGCACGGGCAAGCTGCTGAAAGGCGGCGAGCCGGATCGGGAGACGGTGTCGAAAATGGTGCTGAACGATTGGATTCGAGGGAAGATTCCGTTCTTCGTGCGACCGCCGGATCGGGAGGATGGTGCGTTTGGGAGTAAGGAGGGCAAGCAGCGCAAGGAGTTGCCGGTGTTGATCGAGGGAGAGAAGAAGGTGAAGGGCGTGCAGCAGCCGATCAAGCAAATCGTCGTGATAAACAAGTTCGTAGGCGAGGATATCGAGGCTGTTGAGGAGGAAGAGTGGGATGGCATTGCTAATGGCGAGACTGCCGAAGGTGATGGAGATGAAGTAGACGAGGACGAGGCGGAGGAAGGCGGTGAGGAAGAGGAAGATGCTAACGGTGTAGAGGACGAGGAAGTGGAGGCGCCGGTGGCGCTCGAGGAGCTTGGCTGGGATGAGGCGTTTAGCGTAGTCGCAGATGGCGCTGTAGGAATAACGAAGACTACTCATCGTGAGCGATCCCACCTATACCTGGTCACCAAAGCCTGTTTCCCATCCTACTTGACAGGCCAACCAATAGCCGAAGATGAGGATGATAACGACGCACGACCAGCGAAGGAGCCGCGGATGAAAACGAGCAAGGTATTTGCACGCGTACTGCTCTCACTATTCATCATATGCTTATCGCAAGGATGTTTCTCGCATAGAAAAAAGCTGAGAACTTTTTCACAGCTGCTAACGTCAAGAACAAGAATCGAGACAAGAAGCTACCAGAGAAGACCAGTGGCCGGGGAACACGAGGGAACAGGAAGGCTGGTGGGCGAGGCGGGGCTCGATAATGTGTTTGTGAGGGATTTACATAATATTATTGGTGTATCTCTTTGAATATGCGAACAGCGACCGTCCGATATATGCATGTCCAACACGCGAACCCGGAATAGTCAATAATAAGCTGCGCACACAGCGCGTTGGAATCCAATCAATTCGGACATACTTGACAATTCAACGTTCAACGTTCGCCAACGCCACCATAGTCGTCGTCGTCGACGTTCGTCCTGTACGCCTCGGCCTCCCTCCAATCACTAATCGCAATCCTTGCTCCTCCAAACACCGCGCTCGCTATCGCGCAACTCGCTTCAGATTTTGCTACAGTGGATTACCTCCGCTTGGATCTAGTGACTCCGTTCTGATGGAAAGTAATAACGATACGAGCACCCCCTCGTCCAACCAGACTCTTTTCGAAGCGACAGAAAGCAATCCAGCACAAGGCTGATGATGATCAACCATGACCAAACTTTGGACTATAGCTCAGCGGCTATGCAATTCACTTCCTGGAACATCGCATATTGATTTCTCGCAACCGCCCCAGTTACACCTGGATACGCCGCTGCCCATTCACCTTGCCTACCCATCTTGAAACTGACTCCCCCCGATGTCTAGTGGTAACCGATCCAACACTCCGCAAGCACCGCGTAATCGTCGCACTCGACGCTCGTGGCACCTGCGTTAATCGAGTCTGCGTGATAGGATCGGCGGTATAGGTCAGCGCCAGAATTTAGATGTGTCGTGGATGGCATGAACTTGCTCTGAATACAATTGAAACAGGAGTCGTAGCAGTTCGCAGGGCTGCTGTAGGCCCGGCTGCCCTTGAACCAGCCGACACCGCCGCAGTTCTTCCCGTCCCAGTTATTGGTACGGTACGTACTGAGGCAGCTGGTCAAGGCAGTATTCCCAGGGGTGCCGCCGAATGTTTCCACGTTGCAAACAACTTTAGCGAGGCCCGGCGCGAGAGAGACGACAAGTAGTGCAGAGAGGGTAGTGGAGATGCGGGTGAAGGTACGCATGATTAATGGCTACACACTGAGGCAAAAATGACCTCTTTTTATATGGATTCCCCAGAGCGATGCTTGGTGGCCGCTGACCAAGTGAACTGCGATGGGGGTAACTTCTCACTACTGCCTAGACCAAGCCACACTCATATCAAAGGACTCAAAAATTCAACCATGACCGAATCTGTCGAACCCGCAATCCGATCCACCACCAGTTCGAGGTACCTTAGTTCAACCGCGCAGTAGCGCAGCCCAAAAAGTATCCGCCCACCCAATCTTGCAGGCGTAAATTGCAGTGGTGCCACCTTCTCTGTGCGTACAATCGTTGAAAGCACCTGAATATCTGAGTGTTTTGGCTTCTACCATCCGCTTTCTTACACAGCATCCATGTAGCGAGCGCCGTACTTCTGAGGGATCTGTTGACGCGGCCGCAACGAAATGCTTCCCAGGCTGGAATGAGCAATCATTTGAATATCGCAGCAGGTCTGGCAGACTATCTAGACCACGGGATTTTTATTGATCTTAAACTCAATAGATGTCTCTATGTGACGAAAAACTCTCGCATCGTTGTGGGATTCTCGACATGACCCTGAAACAGTTATGATATCTCACATATATAAGTAGCTGGCAAGCGCCTGGCGGTGTGAGCGCGCGCTTGTGGCAGCCCGCCCATGTACGAGCGTTATTGAGCAGGGTTGTGTTTCCTTAGCAGATCCGGGCCAAAGTACTTTAGCAGCTTTCGCATGGCCAATCGTCTTTGCCATTACCGCACTTTGAAGTACCTCTGCACTTTGCATCGGGCTCTGGATGGACTTTGGATGCATTTGCATTCGGGCACACTGTGGGGGACTGTGTGCTTGGCACCGCTGACGGACTCCGATTTCCCGGTTTGTCCTCACGGCATCCCCGTTCAACTCCATCTCTTAACCTAATGCGATTGCATTTTCGAATTCAGGAACACGGCGACTGCGTTTGAGACCCCCTCCTTAAGTGGTTTGTGCGCCAAGTCTCTTAAGTTACAAAACCTACGCAGGCTCACATGTATGGACTAACATGGCTTGCAGGGGAAAGGCAGGTGGTCTTCCATCCACCGCAAATTTTTGGCAGTAGCTCGCCAACCCTCATAACTGCACTACTAGTTCGTACGATTCGTTTGAACTGCCCAAGAGATGTCTGTACAGCATCCATAATTTGGGCGTCTATCCGCGGCTCCTTGCGCAAACGGCAAGCCACGACCTCATGTTCCTCGGCCGTGCATTTGATTATCGCACGTGTATATTGGCCTCGCGTGAGCACCTACCCATAGCTACTACTCCTTTTTCAACAGTATGTTTCTCAGGACCAGTGGTAACCCAGTCAACATTCTGCAAGTCCCCCCGCATCGTTGCACTGAACGCTTGTCGCGCCAGCGTTAATCGAGTCTATGGAGCAGGATTGCTGATATAGGTAAATGTTGGATTAAAGCATAAAAAATGCCGTGAACTCACACTGAATGCGGATGAAGCAGGTATCATAACAATTGATGGGGCTATTGCGGAGACAGCCACCCTTGAACTAGTAGCCCAGATGGCTACAAAAGTCCTTCCCGTCCCAGTCGTCGGTGTGGCACGAGCGAAGGCAATCAATCAGAGCGCCATTTTCTCTGACCTCGTCGACGGCGGCGCTCGCCCTGTATACCTCGGCCGAAGTCGCTAATCTCCCGCCGACTCTCATCAATAGCAATTCCTGCTCCCCAAAGCACTGCGCTCGCTACGTAGCGCGCAACTCGCTTCGAATCTTGCTGCAGACGCGACTCTGGCCCTTTGCTGTCCCGTGCTCTGCGGCTTGGATCGCCTCCGCTTAGATCTAGTGGCTTTATTCTGGCGCAAAGTAGGAAGGGTATGAGCACTCTCTCTTCCGATGGGACTTTTTTCTAAGTAGTAGACCAGCACAGCACTAATATCGTGATGATGATCAAGCATAACCGATGCATTTGATTTTTGGGCTAAAGCTCAGTACTCACGAGGTGGCCGTAGCAATTCACTTCCTGGGACATCGTGTATATACAATTGAACCTTCAACTGTTCGAACGTACTCGATTACAGATATTCGTATACCACCTGACTTCGTGCATGCCACCCGTTCGCCTTGCCTACCCATCTTGAAATCGACCTCCCCAATGTCTAGTGATAACCCATCCAACACTCCGCAAGCCCCTCATAATCGTCGCACTCGACGCTCGTGGCACCTCCGTTAATCGAGTCTACATGGTGGGACCAGCGGTACAGGTCAACGATAGAAATTGAATGTGTCGTGGACGGACTTACTCTGAATACAGTTGAAACAGGCGTCGTAGCAGTCAATAGGACTGTTGTAGGACCGGCTGCCCTTGAACCAGCCGACACCGCCGCAATTCTTCCCGTCCCAGTTATTGGTACGGTACGTACTGAGGCAGCTAGTCAAGGCAGAATTCCCAGGGGTGCCGCCGAATGTCTCGACGTTGCAGGACACACCCGCCACGACGGGGCCCGGTGCGAAGGTGATGATGAGTAGCGCAGAGAGGAGAGTAGAGACGCGGGTGAAGGTATGCATGATTGATGACTGCATATCGAGGCGAAAATGACCCCTCTTTATAGGGATTCCCTAGAGCAATGCTTGGTGGCTACTGACCGAATCAACCGCAATCTATGCATCACAGTGGGCCTGACAGGCTTTCTCGCACGCTGGGATCTCTATTGATATCAACTTCAGTAGACGGCTCCGTTGTGTGGCAAGTTGGGGGTGGTCATGGTTTCTCCCATATATGGATATTTGATATGCATCTGGTATTTTGCGCACTTGCACCAAGCCTGGGAGCTACTTACGAACAGTATTCAATGTTTCCTTGGCAGCCCAGGCTGCTCTGTCGGCCTATTGCACTTGACCGAACTACGCCGACAGCTTTCACACCGCTGGTGGTCTTCGCGGCCACCACCACCACCGCACTAAGTATTGCAGCGCGATTTCGCGCTCCTATCCAGGTAGGCCGTTTTACCCCTGACCTAATGCAGCGTCTTATTTTCCATCCACAGCGCACGAACTCCAGTGATCGCCCAAAGGCTTCTTTTCATCCCCCTGCATCATATTTATTGGATTACAACCTCGGGGAACGTCGGGCAGGGCAAGCAGCCGTATTACCCACCTTGCAGAGAAAAGGCACCTAGCCTTTGGAGCCTTTAGGAGCATCTGTTGCATAACTCTGAGTGGTGATTCGACACATACTGCTGCATGAGATGCATAACTCATATATTCGTTTTCCCGGCAGGGCACTGGAAGCATAGGGCATTGCCTACCTTTGCGCTGCCTATTATGACCGCTATTGCGGAAATTTGTGCGTCCTTCTCGGTACGTAAGCTCGACGCTTTGAGCTCAATCGTCATTACATATTACGGCTCAAAGTCGTGGACGGCTCTGTGTGCCGCACCATGTTTGTTTTACTTGCGGTGACCCAGCAAGGCTCTATTGGCAATGAAGTGCCCATGCTAATTAAATCTGCGTGGTATCTGCCGTTCAGTAGCTGCGTACAGATCCGTCTCCCTATGCCCTGCAGACCCGAGGCAATATATTCAGTTATCAGGCACGTGCATCTCTGGCTTCGCGTAAGTACCTCCTGCCTATATACGCTCGAGCTCACTACCCCGCCTTCAGCTTCATCACTAGTGATAACCCATCCAACAATCTGCAAGTCCCTCCGCATCGTCGCACTGGACGCTTGTCGCACCAGCGTTGATCGAGTCTATTAATGATTAGGTAAACATTAGAGTGATGCATTGAAAAAAAAGCCATGATCTCACTTTGAATGCAGTTGAAGCAGGCGTCATAACAGTTGACAGGGCTGTTATAGAGACTTCCACCCTTGAACCAACCCAGACCACCGCAATTCTTCCCGTCCCAATTGTCGGTGCGGTATGAGTGGAGGCAGTCAATCAAAGCCCCATTTCCAGGCGTGCCACCGAACGTCTTGATGTTACAGGTGGTGCCCGCCGACGCAGGTCCTGGTGCGAGGGAGACGACGAGGAGCGCAGAGATGATAGCAGAGATGCTGGTAGAGGTACGCATGATGAATGGTTATGCTTGGGGAAGAAAGAACGAGACCTTTTTATACAATTTACTCAGATTTTGTTATTTTGTTAGTGCGCAAAGCATGACACCTCGGTAAAGCACCTACTCATCATCGGCTTAGCGAATTCCTTGGCAAATCATCAGGTGAACTATGGAAATATCGGAATAGGAGTAATCTGGGGTTATCGCATGGTGATTCGCGACCACCGCTCAAGCGCCCAATAGGCGTTGGATGGACTTTAGGCGGTTGCATTTGCACTCGCATGGTCGGGCATACTGTGGAGCGTGCTTGGCATCGCGAGTGTGCGGGCGCTGCGAACCGGTCTGTTTCCTTGACGATCTGAGACTGCCAGCTCGATTAATGTACTTTGGACTTTGAACGAGTCCAACAGTTTTTCGTGCCGTTGACCATTCCCCATTACAACCGTACCTTCCAACCCCGTGTCCCCGCTCAACTCCATCTCCTTGACCTAACACGGCCTTTGCATGTTGAGGATACGAGGTCTGGTCTGTGGTAAAGTGGTCACTACGTGCCGCCCTCCTGGCACGTGCGCGCATCGATGTCTCAGGCTACGTAGGTCAGTTACCTAGGCTAGGTATGTCAAAGGCAGCTAATCCTCAGTCAATCCAAGTCCATCGCAGAATTTTGGCATTAATTTGCCAAGCTATAATTATACCGATGCCATGCATGATCTGTTTGAACTGCTCAAGGGCTATGTGTACAGCGTCCGGGTTACAGGTTAGGTTCTCTGCGTAAACCACAGGCCAGTGCCCTACTCCACTCCCCCATCCAACCCGTAAAGATCATCAGAGCCCCGTCTTCCCTTTGTGAACGACGAAGTATTTGCTACCTTTCGAACCTGCCTGCGACAAACTATCCTGTGTCCCGGATACATTGCGCACTTGAGCGACCACCCCATCGAAGCACCATAGCATGGCACACCTATCCACTTAGGCGCCAGGCCCTTGGTAGCCATACACTATCAACCCCTGTAACTTTGCAGTGTGTTCGTACCAGCGGCAGGTGCCAGTTTTGCGTCGTTACATCGACTTAACTTGTAGAGCCCCCCCCCCCCC
>KL198082.1:161845-240329 GCA_000697705.1 Botryobasidium botryosum FD-172 SS1
CCATTTTCCCCCCTCTCCCCCCCTACTCCATTTTCCCCCTCCATTCACTTGGTGGATAGATTCTTGACTCTGGAATGCAAATGACTCTGGGAATGCAGTACTCTGGGAGTACAACATATCCATGAATCCAAGAATCCAAGAGCACATATCCATGGATACCTCATGCAGAGAAGAATGATGGAGGGATACGGATAGGGCCTTGGACTCATGGATTTGGATGATCCAGGAGTGTGGATACTAATTCTTGTCGAGCCCTAGTACTCAGCAGTGCGCGAAACGAGTGTTGTATGATTGACTTCAATGACTTGGGACGAGTTGCGCGCCGAGAGGTAGAGTGCAATTGAGGGGGTGTGTGTGCTCAGTGGAGGGTCATCTAGGGCGCCTCAAGGAACGAGACGGGTGGCGAGGGCTCCAGAAAATAGGCGCAGGGATACGGGGCAGGACGGTCGTGGATGACAACGACGAGGGGAGACAGCACAGACAGCCCTTCGCGCGCATTAGATTGTTTAGCTATACCTCTCCGGGGTCCTCGCTCTTCGAAGGTTCCTCCCAGATCCTCCCAAGGCTCCCAGCCTCGTCACGAGTTCACCCAAAAAGGCAAGGGATGGGACCCTTAGGCTGTGGATAGCTCAATCTCCCTGACAGAAAACCCAACCCGTCCGTCGACGAAAGAAATGAGCGTAGCTTTTTCCCAGTAAGCCACCTGCGTCATCCGTTGTCGGAGGGTGGACAGGAGGGAAGGGGCCATGCCTGTGAGAACTGTGCTGGACTGTGGCTTCCCGATAATTGCGACGGTCAAATGCGGCGAGTGAAACCCCTGGATTTGAGATTGACACCCCGTGTCACTCATGTCGTGTGCCAGCATGCTCGGCGTTCCTTTGAAAAAGAGCCCAGTTGTTTTGTGCGTGGTGCGCAAGGGGGATACTATGTGGAGCTAGACAGGGTGGCAGCAGGACCTCACCCGTACAGTCGGGCTTGCAGTGCGACTGACAAGGGCCTGCCGACCCATTCGAAAGCAAGGCGTCCTCCCCGCTACCCCGCAGTTTCCAGAAATGATTCAAGTGAAAGAATCGAAGAAGCAAACGTCATACCGTGAACACACGAGCAGGCCAATTGACTTGGTAAGAATGGACAAGCACACGCACTTGATTCGCACCATTCCATTCAAGTTTTGAATGCGGAACTTACCAGCCGCCGGTAAGGGCGGCGGGCCACAAAACCCCCATCGTAGCAATTGTGACTTCGAAAGTAAGTCCCTGCAAGCCGCCAATAATCCAGTGCTATCCGGTGCTTTGACTGCTTGAGCCATTGAATTTAGAAAACCTGAGCATGGCCGAGGTGATGCAATAAATGACCCTGGATGGGGAGAATCCGACCAGGCAGGAGCAGGTATAAGCAGGAAGTCCTCAGTCCTGATTTTGCCTCGTTGAGCAAGCGTCGCGACATCTAGAATCTTGATCGACGACCAATAATCTCCACCGATGGGCACGAGGGCACCAGCAGCCCGCAGGGTGCACATCCTGACTTTCTGCAAGCATCAACGGGGATGGGTGGGGGCGACGAAACGTGCATCGCAAGCAATCCTCTAGTACGCAACTGGAATCGCAAGACAATAGGAAAACTTGATAAGGAAAAGCCAGATGAGATACCGCCGGAGAAGCCGTACACGAGGTGAATATCGAATCCCCAGCCCGAGCCAAATTCCGCTTTGCTGGGGCGCCGTATATATTGAGTTGATCACACTTACCAGCACTCTGGCGTCTATCAGCATTGATATTCGTGGGCGCACAGCGGGAATAAGAGGAAATAAGGATGGTGTGGCGGTACAGACCGGACAGTGGGAATCAATCTCCGGAAAGCGATCGCCTCGTGTTGAGCTGACATGGTCGGATTATACGGTCGCCGCCATGAGTGCAGACGGACGATTGCATAGCCCAAACCATGCCAAAGGTAAAGGTGTCGGTTCTGTGGTTGGGGATATCGGCTTGGAGACCAATCCTATAGGCAGCTTCTCGCATGCTTGACCGCCACATCAAACGATAGGTGGCAGCCCTTAGACAGTCCATCAGCAGCCAGCGAATTGAGTACTCCGAGCCGACATGGCGTGCGATTCCCGGGTTAGCCCACCCGTTTGCGTGCTCAGAGGATAAAGAGAAAAGGAGAGCCACGCGCAGCTGGGTATGCAGCGCATTGTACGTGCACGCAAAGTCAAATTTGACGCTGTTAGGGCGGTAAGATACATTCAGTCGACGTCGGGGCGCCACAATCACCACTTACCCCTGCAAATCATCGGTCCCTCAAGGTTTTCGACGTGTCAAATGAAAAATGGAAACCCTCCTCGAGCACGCGCGAAGCGTTCGAGCGCTCAGGCTAGAGCGCTAGCGCCCTTGCGTATCGGCTACATACACACCAACACCCCAGAATCCAGACTGACGCTGTCTTGGTGTGGGAATCTCCCATCAAGACGACGACGGTCCTGAACTCCAGAGTCTGGTTCTCCAGCGTGCGACATAAACGGCGTCGGGCGTAGAGACATAACTGCACAATCACCCTTGACTGAGGACCATATGAAGCTGACAAAGCGCCCGGATGACGAAAGAACTCGTTGAGCGCGCAAATCCCTGCTCTCGCTACCGCTCCTGCTCCACCCGAGCCCACTTCCGAAAACCCGACGTTTGTCGTCAATCCAGCTCGCGAACTGTGATTCGTGATTTGCGAGGTTGGAAATGAACTCCTTCGCAAGGCTAAGCGCCATAACTTCATTCATCCCAGCCAGAAAAGGACGTCTCGGCTGGGAGGTTCATTTTAAAAATTAATTTCGAGCGGAGCACTGCCCCAGTTGGCAGTGGACGCCGACAAGCTGTGCAAGACTGCGAGCGCAAGCGCCGCCGCTTCATCCACTCGCCCGACTTCGACGATTGCGTGATGGAGTACTGTGTGAGACTTATTGGCGCTGACGCTGATGGAAGTTGCTCATGAATGATGACACGCACCGACCTTATTCGATGAACAAGACGTAAAACGAGAGTGAGTGCATCGCTTTCAAGAAACCAAATTGCGTGCTACGTACCTAAGTAGTCGATCGAGCGTCCGTATCACCCGGGAACCCGCCATCACGGACTCGCGCAACAAAGGGGAGCCCGAGAAGTACTACTATCAGTTCTGTCTACGCACCCCGGCCGGCGCCGAGACTAGTGTCAAGACTCAAAAGTAAAAGTGGCTGCCCATTTTGACCACTTTACCGCTGACTTGCCGGACGGCGGTAGACGGCGGTTCAGCGGTCCTCCCAGAGCCGAGCGAACGATACAAGATAGGATAGATTCCAGGTACTGTCGGCGGATTGTAGATAGAATCAAGGTCTGGGGATCTCGCATCCGAACCCAGAATCAAGAGCTGGCCAGATACCGAATCTAACTCCAACTGGACGATAGTTCAAGATGAAAAATGTCCGACATTGGCGGAGAAATTCTTCGGGAACCAGAACGAATGCACGAATGAACGAATGAGCGAACGAGCGAAGGAGTCGGGGTTTTCGTCAAGGATCCAGCGTATTCAGTCGAGGGTGCCTAAACCGCAAAACGCCTAAACAGCGCCAAGGAACAATGATCGAGTGTAAATTGGAATGCGTCAGCGGTTGAAGCTGAAATTTTGGGCGTTGAATACGGATATCGGGCTTATGTGAGGAACCGCGGAATGCGTCCGACAAATAAGGACGGGGCGCTAGGGCGGATGTACCTGCTGCGTGCGTGAGAGTCAGACGCCAGGAGATGCTGCGAAGCTTAAGGACAAGGGCGAAGGGAAAGGGAAAGGGGAAAATGAAGTGGAAATGGAAAGGGGTGCCGGCGAGGAGAGTGACCGAGTCACCAGGTCGACGTTGAGGCGGACTGCGTACGCGATCGTGATGGAGTTGATGAAGATGGTGGTGGTGGGGGTGTTGGTATCGACGGTGTCGACGTGTCGTAGCCTCGTGTCCGTCACCCGGACCTGGCGTTGTGCGCTGTGCAAGGTTGTGGAGATGAAGGCTCCCCCTAACTCGTAAACGCCTGTAAACGCGCGTGGGTCACGCGCAGTAAGTCCTCTGATGACGAGAGATGATCAACGGCGGCAAGTCGCCGACCACCGTGCGCAACCCGTCCGTAAGCATCCACAATAATACCGCAGCAACCGACAGCCGCCACATCCAATGCTGATTATGTGCTAGCGTTAGTGAGCACTAAGCCCGGCTCACGGCTAACCGTAGGTACTCAACACCCACGCTCGCGCTGCGCTCCGGGCGGAGTACCTGAGTCGCCGACCGACGCCTAGACACTTGCGCACACACGAACTAGAACCTCCGCCCTAAAGAGGCTACAGCCTGACCAGGACTCCGATCCAAGAACCAGCCGACTTGCTGAATGGTGAAATACGACTGAGTCCTGACCGGGCGTACACGATCATCTGACCCTACGACGACGCAAGACCTGAAAAAAAGACAACCTCTATGTATCACTCAAACCGACGTTCGATCGACAGTAACCGACTCGAATACGGAATCCGGATGGCAGTGTGAAACCTAGACCTCTGCAGATGTGTTCAATAGGACCCGCAATCTTGCGCTCTCACACAGTCTCGAGTCCGGTACTCGTGACCCTCGACGACCGCGAGCCTGAGTCTTGCTTAAGTGGACTCGAAACTAGAGGCGAAGAAAACATATGGTGTCACTGTCAGGAGCGTTGAGTAGTCCACTCACCCGGACATCCCCGCAAACCCTCCCGTATCCCCGCGAGCTCTGGGGGACTCGGATATAGCGACTCTAACGATCGCTCCCGTCCGCAAGTAGGGATTCGCGATCCAGATATTACTCGGTCGTCGGAACGTTTTGATCGTTCCCGATCGTTCCAATATTCCCTGTCCCGCCCCGTCGCGCCGAGCCCTTCTCGCCAACCCTTCGCAACACCAACACCATCCAACACCGCAACACCGTTACGTCCACCGCGTCTCCAAGACTCTCTCAGCATTCTAGCGCCTTCCTCAAGCCGCCCCTGAGGAAGAACTACCCCCTTTGGTATGCGCGCCCCGTGCCAAGCGCCTGCCACGTCGACACCTGTCGACAGCATTCGAATTGACCCATGGAATCAAAATCGACTCATCGACCTCGGGGGATAGCGCCCGCCATCATGGGCATCATGGGCCATGGCATCAGCGCTTCGGCATCAGCGCGCCAATCCGACTGCCCAGAACGTTCGAGCATCAGTCGGGATCTCTCTCTCCCCTTTTCTTACACTCGAGATACTCCCGCGCTCCAAGGGGCAGAGCGCCAATTGCGCAAAAGCTCCAACATCCAGCTCCACACGCATGACCAATAAATTGACCCCGCCCCCCCCATGATGCCATCTTTGGATCTCGGTTTCCACCACGGACGAACCCCAAGTTTCAGCTCTCAACACAGTCAAGCTTGACGACGACTTGAATTCGAAAAAGATCCACAACGTAAAGCTGATAAATAATTGACCGCCCAACAAAGGGTGGACGGGCAACCAACACATGTATTTTATATTGATATCGCGATATTCGTTAAAAAAAGAAAGAGAACCCCTTTCGAACGACGGGAGCGTACACAACTTTGACTTCAAGAAATATAATAGAATAATAGAAAAAAAGAAGTGTTCACAAACTGCAACCACCAAAAGCGAAAGCCACGACGACGACGAACAAAAACCTCAATCCAACTCAACTCGAAGGAAGCAGAACAGAGCAGGGGGAGAAAAGTGTCTTGGAAAGTGTTCCGAATCGAAGGGGAGAAGTTGAAGTTGAAACGTTGAAGCCGAAGCAATGCAATAGGGCGATAAGGGCGGGTGTGATGCGATAAGAAAAAGTAGTGGTAAAAAAGTGTGTGCTGAACTCGTTCGTACTGGATACAATGGGACCAGATAAGGAAAGAATCAAAGAAGAAAAAACAGAGAACGGAAAGAAAGAACGGTGTATAATATTCTGATTGAATCGTGGAAAGAAAAAAACGGGAAGGAAAAGAGGGAGCGTGTAAAAAAAAAGTGGTGACACGAATGCAATGCCATGAGTGCGTTAAATTTCAGCGTGAGAAGCGGTATGGAAGTAGTTAAAAAGAAAAAGTCATCATGAACAAGAACGGGCAAACGATAAAAAAGCCAATCGAACAAATGGGCGATGAACGGGGGCACGAAAGAGGATAGGACACAGCGCAGCGAGATCCAGGCGGCGCCATGTCGGAGGAGAGAATCGAAAATCGTGCGTGCGAAGGGCTCGTAACGAGAAAGCGGCGAGAGTGGTGGGTGGTGGGGTATGTACTACAGAGGGGAGGAAAAGAGCGCGTGGCGCTCGCGGCGGATCCAAGGGGTTGGGGGATAACGGAGGGTAGGAGACTATACAATGTCGGATGGAAGGGTGGATGATCGCCGCGAAGTCGCCGTGTATAGCCAGCAGAGGGATAACGGAATATAGATAGCCTAGAGATACGGAGATGATGCGCGCGTGGTACAATGTATGCGCGCATCGCGATCTTCAAGACCGTTTGAGAGACGAGGAGTCGAGGGGGGGAAAGTAGGGGGCGGGGATAGTAAAGTAACGACGGGTGTCCTAGGATACGGTGTGCCGGCGACGAGCAAATAAATGCGGGGGGTGGGGGGATGAGGGGATAATGCAACAAGAGGTCGTGAGGATGCTGAGAAATGCAAATGATGTGAAGGATATGAAACAATGCCGAGAGAAAAGAAATAACGACGATGTCGACCCGAAGGAGAAAGAAATAGTGATGCAGGGAAATTATTTTTCTTGTAAAGAATAAGTGAAAAACAATGCGATGCGATGCAGATGATTTTCGAGGGGGTGGGTGGTCGAGCGCGGACGACACAGTCGTTATTTAAGAAGTCTAGGCGGGGGGTGGGGAGGGCAAGCTGAACATTATAAATAAAATAACGTTTAACAAGCGAACGGCATCAAAAGAATGACAGCGCACGATGGGGGGAGCTGGGAGGGGGAGGGGACGGGTTGGGTACGGGGATGTGTGCGTGCGCAGAGAAAGAGAACGTACCATCGCATGATTAGTGGGCCCTCACGAGGAACTTTGGCGGGGGGAGCGCACTCGGCATGGGAGAGTTGTGGAAGGTGGGACCAGCGTACACGCTGCCGTTGGGGGAGCGGGAGGGGGACGGGGTGGCGGGGAAGGGGCCGCCGGAGCGCTTGACGGGGCGGGGAAAGGCATCGCGAGCGGGGCCGGTGCCGGGGCCTCGGGAGTCTCCTCCTCAAAGTCGAAGAGCGCATCGCCGTACGAAGGCCTGCGGACGTGGGCATGACGCTGGACCGGGGAGCGGGAGGGCGAGGCGGGGGGGCTGCCGCGCTGGTGCCTCGGGCCCGGAGACGGAGACTCGGGAAGAAGCGGGAAGGGCGTCATCTTGCCATCGATGGGCGCCGTCCTGGGTCCGTTCTTGAGGGCGGCCTGCTGCCACGTCATGTCCGGCTCGGCCGCGGGGGAATCCCAGTCGGGGACGCCGGGATTCGACCGAGGGGGCGCATGGAACTTGCCGCCGGTGGGGACCGAGCGGGACATGGGGGGCGTAGAGACGGCGGGAGCAGGGCGGCCGAGGACGGGGGACGAGACGGCGCGGCGCTTGGGGGTAGCAGGGATGGGGACCGGGGCGGGAGCGGCCACGGCGACGGGCGCCGGAGTCGGGGTAGGGGCGGCGGGGCGGACGTCGATGGCGACGACGGCGGGGGCGGGGAGGGACGCAGAGTGGCACTGCTTGTGCTGGGCACGGCGCTGGCGGGGGAGACGGTGGGCGGGCTGGGAGTGGAGGAGGGGCATGGGGTGGGCAGCCTCAGCCAGCGAGGGCGCCGGTTTGGGGGACGGCGACTTGCGGGGCTTGCGGGCGGGGGCGGGGGCGTCGTCGAGGGCTTTTGGCGCAGGCCGTTCGTCGGAGGGCGGGGGGGACTGTTTGGGGCGGCGGTGGGGTCTGTTGTTTGGGGGGAAGGCGTGGAGGGGCCGGGGGAGGGCGAGCAGGCCCGGGGCGGAGGGCGAGCGGGAGTGGTGGATGGAGTGGAGGAAGACAGGGGGACGCTGGATGAGGACGGACATGGTGTGCGAGGAGGAGGAGCGAGGAGGAGAGCGAGGGAGGGGGACGGGTGGTGGGGAAGGCAGGGCTGGGGGACGCCAGTCAAATACGAACGAGACACAGAAAGGCGACGCTCGCGCTCCAGAGGGGCAGAAAAAAAGAACCACACACGCCCAAACACCCGTCCGCTTGGGGCCTAGAGCCACATGGCATCACACACCCAAATACGCGGTCATGTGGCACCACGCAATTGATCCGCTTCCGGCCATCACTGCTTGCGTCTGTTGCGCCATGGCTCTATTCAGTCGAGACAGCGAAATACACAGCTCCTATCGAATCCGCTTCCGGCCTCGCCCGCACATCTCAGCAGTACTCCCGCTCCTGCCTCTCACTCTTGCTCCTTCTACACCGCCAACAGCATCTTTGCTGGGTCCTCAATGTACTCCTTCACGCGCACTGCAGCAGCAACGAATACCGTTAGCACGAGCATCAGCCGTGAGAGAGACAGACAGGGCGTCTTACCGAGGAACGTCACCGCTTCCCTTCCATCCAGCAGCCGGTGATCATAAGTCAACGCGACTACCATAATCGGCCGCACCTCGACCTTCCCATCCACCACCACCGGCTTGTCCTTGATCGCGTGCATCCCTAACCAGCCCAACAACAACACCCCCCAGATCCCCAGATCACAAACAGATGTCGTGCGCAAAGTGAGCGTTCACAGCCACCGCAAATAAACGTCCGCGCCGAAAAGCAAGAGAAACAAGTGGCGTCAGCGAAACGAACACGCTTCCCTTTCTTCCCCCCCCCTTCCGTCCCCGTTCTCCAGCCCATCTCCACACCCTCTCGCCTCGCCTCGCTCCCCTCCCTCGAGGAGGTTCCGTGCGCGGACGAGATGGAGGCCAGGCACCACCGCACTTCGCAACTCAAAATACCAGTAATAAAAAGATCCACGCACCCAGCACGGCTGCCTGCGGCAAGTTTATAATCGGCGTCCCAAACAGACTTCCAAACACCCCCCCGTTCGAGCTGTCATTCCATTTCAAAAAAGAGTCAGTTCTTGCCCTCTTTAGACCTCATATGAGTGCGAATGCGAGTGCTGCGAGGGCCAAGCCAAGAGTGACCAAACCCTCGGGTTTCGACCCCTCGCAAAACAGTCTCGCAGAAAGAGGAAACAGACAGCGGAAAATGGACTCACATCGTAAACGTGCCACCGGCCATGTCCTCAAGGGTCAACTTCCCATCTCGGGCCTGTCCACAACAGAAACGAATACCCAGCGCAGAAACAGAAACAGAAAGGAAAAAGCGTCAGCATCACAATCCGAGGGGGCTCTCTCGAGGCCAGCTTAGAGACTAGTCCCCTCCCGGCAAAACCCAATTCCCAAAACAGCCTCGCTGCAGAGGCAAGAAAGCCACATTATCTCCCCTCCCCATCCTTCCATCCTGGTCTATCCCTTTCTCGCTTTCGCCTCCCTCACCCTCGCCCCCCATCCCCACCCCCACCCCCCACTCCACGCTCCATCCATCACCTCGCTAAAAAAAAAAACTGGAAAGAGAGAGAATGGCCAACAACGCACCTTCTTGCCCAACTCCGCAATCTCCTGCTCAATCCGCACGAACCCCATCCCCTCGGCATTCCTCACCACAGGCGTAACGAGCCCCTTGGGCGTCGCCACCGCGACGCTCAGATCCACGTACTCCCGATACACAATCGTATCCCCGCCCTCGATGCTCGCGTTCGCCATCGGGATCTCCTTGAGCGCAAGACAGCTCGCGCGCGCAAACGCAGACATGAACCCGAGCTTCACCCCGTGCTTCTTCAGGATCTCGTCCTTGTGTTTCGAGCGCAGGGCCATGAGCGCCGACATGTCGATCTCGTTGAACGTCGTGAGCGAGGCGGCGGCGTTTTGGGATTCTTTGAGGCGTTCGGCGATGCGCAGGCGCATCCTGTTCATCTTCACCTGTATCCCACCAAATTCACTGTTGTTGTTTTTCTGCTCGAGAGATTGAGAGGTTGAGAGTAGATGCGTACCCTGGTCTCCTCGCGACTCCCCGGCGCAGACGCCGCAGGCTTGGCCGACGACTCCTTGGCCTCGGATTTGCTCTCCTTCGCCTTAGGCGCCGGTGCGGGGGCGGGTTTGCTGTCTTCCTTCTTTGGCTCGGGCTTGGACTCCTCCTTCTTGGGCTCGGGCTTCGTCTCCTCCTGCTTAGATTCCTTCTTCTCATCCGCCTTCTTCTCCTGCTCCTTCTCCTCCTTGGGCTGCGCCCCGCCCGACTCCGCACCTGTACATACCCGCGCACATTGTCAATTATGATAGATCATGTTATTCGGGGATTATGACCAACCTCCTTCGGGGGCACCCTTGGGCGCGTCGCCCGGCTCGAGCTTGAACAAATCCGCGCCGACGGTGACGGTGTCCTCTTCTTGCGCGAGTAGTTCTACAATGGTTCCGGACGTAGGCGCGTTCACCGACACGTCAATCTATCGCGCGCACGCGCACATGTGTCCAAAGCAAACGTCAGCGGTTAGGTTCAATGTTAATCAACCAAGTCCTCCGGGAATCAAAAGGCAGAATAACAACAACGGTGATAATAGTAGGGGGGGAGGGGGGATTGCACGAAAACGAAAACGGATAGGGGACGGCGGTTGAGTTGTGGGAAAGAAAACAAAAGTGAAAAACAAAAGAAAGACGCCGGATGCCAATACTGCCAATAGCGACACACACCTTGTCGGTCTCGATAGTCGCGACCTCTTCGTCCTGCGCCACATGATCTCCCACCTTTTTCGACCACTGTTTTAGGGTGCCCTCGGTGATGGACTCGGCCATCTGCGGCACTTTGACCGTTTCGGGGACTGCGCATGGTCAGCGGTGCGGCGCGGCAAGAAATGAGAGATGCAAGATGCGAGATGAGCAAGGCGGAGCGAGTGGGCAGGTGACAGGTCGGCGAGTGCGTGAGTACGTATTGTCGGGGTGCCGTGATGCGGGTGTGGAGACGCAGGTACAGATGCAGATGCAGATGCAGATTCAGATTCAGATTCAGATAGGGAGGATTAGATCGAGGAGAAGCGTTGCGTATAATGCGAGGTTGACGGCAAGGAGGTGTGTGTGACAGACGGAGACGGATCGACGGATTTGGGGATGGCGGCAGGCGGAGTCGATGAGGATTCAAACCGCGTTGTTGTTTCGATGGGTGCGTGAAAGATAGAGAAATAAAATAAAATAAAAAAAGATACCGGAAAACGTCAGTTCACCGGCATGTTGCTCGCGTGTTGTGCACCGCCCAGCCCCAGTCCACTGCACTCTAATCTCAGCCAACTGCAGCCCAACCCCGCATCCGCACCCCGCATTCCGCATTCGAAACGCGTCTCTCGTACAAGTGCTGGGTGCGGGCAGGCAGTCGGTGGCATGGAAGATCAGGGGTTGCACATAGGGGTTGGGTATGGGGTGGGGGGGCGCAACACACCGAGGTAAAACAGTTTGATGGGGAGGTACGCACCGTACAGCGCACCACTCGTGTGGAACTGTGCCGCCGACACGCGTCGCGCGCGACCATCACTGTGCCCATCCGAACCGCGTTCACCAGTAACCATGTAGCCATGCCGAATGCATCAAGTGAAATAGTGAATAGTGAAATGAAATGTTCCGCAAAGAGTAAGAGATAAAATGGCATTGGTCAGCAAAAGTAAAACGAAAAAGGTGACGCAGGGAAATGGGAAACGGGAAACGGCAGGAGAAAAAATGATGGTTGGGGTGTGTGTCGAGAGCGGGGAAAGAACGAGACGAGAACGTGTGCGTACCTGAGGCGGGCGATGCTGGGGGCAGCCACCGCTGCCGCGCGGCCGCGCGCGAGCGACGCACGGGCAGCAACGACACGAACCGAGGATTTGGCAAGCATTATACGGAAATAAATCGGCGCGCAGGGATTCTGGTAGCAAAATTCGAGAGTTTGTTGCGCAAAAAAACAAGGACAGCAGAGATGCGTGAGAGCGCTGGACTCGACGGTGTTGCGAGCACTTCACTCGCTTGGAGCTGTGACGCGGACGAGGTGTATTGCGCTGTTTGGCGCCCGGCTCGCCGGAGGGTTCATTCGCCGACCGAACTTCGTGCGACCGACTCACACGCCGGGCGGCCTTCAACGCCATCGACGTCTGCCGACTACCGACGGAACTGCTGCCATTAATCTCGCTGCCGCACAGCGGCGCAGTATTTCCCGCCGGCCAGCGGTGACGTTCGCACTATTGTCCAGCATAAATACTTTGCCTTATTCAGTCCTCGAATTCACCGGCCATTTCGCCAGTAGCCAGCGATAACGAGCTTTCTCCTATTCCCGACCCATCAATTACCCCACCCGACTTCTGCATCTCGCGCTCGCGGGGGTGCGGAAAGGTAAAATGGAACGAGTCGAAGAGAACCAGGCCCGAGCTCATATTGCTCGGATAGCCGGTCGACGTCGCATGTCAGACAGTAAGGACCATTCAATATTATCTAGGCACACCCCAATCAGCTACGCTCGTTCCCCAAAAAACGACAAGTGCCTATCAGCAGAACCTATTCAGTCCGCCCGATCCGTGCAGGACGCCGGCCATCATCCAGACTCCAGCCCGACTCGTGGATCCTGAAGCCTGATTCCTAAGTCTCGCCGCGACCGGGGCAATTTTATCATCTACGTAGGCCACGAGCCACGGGCCACGGTGCTCAGGCGGCAAGCGGGTAAGGAAAATGCCAATGACAACTGGGGGGGCAAGACTAGACTCGACCTGGGCGGCCACGATGCGCAAGCGTCAAGTCGGGGCAAGCTCAGCGCGTGCCACTGCACGCCCCACAGCCCACTCCCCCCACGGCGTCGTCCGTGCTGCTGCGGCACGGCTACGGCGTGTTTTCTGTATGCCGGCACCCTCCCGAATAGGCAGGGGCCAAAGACTTTTAATATTATCAACCAAGAACCCCCCTCACTCTCACTACCATCACGTACTTACCTGACGCTTCCTCTCCCTTCTCCTCCTGTCACTGAGCCCGGCACAAATGCACGATCCAAAGGAATGGGAGTGACGATCCTCGGATGGACGGAGGCATAGCATCTCCTAGAGCGTAGCCGCCCTCCATTACGTCCCTATGAAGAATCACAACTCTTGTCCTCCCCTAATGGTGATAACCAGGATCAGGAACAGCTGGCAGACGAGCGAGCAATGCGAGAAGCGTCTCAGGAGCAGGAAACGACACTCGATTCTGGGCTCCCAAAAGCCTGGCCCATCGCAGAGCATTCTCCAAGTCTGCGCGCTTCGGGTGGGAAACAGGAGCAGCGAAGCGAAGGAAAAAAATCTCCCACTTGGTCACTTTCGTCCATGCCCAAGCCAGTTGTACATAATCGAAGCGTCGAAGCGATACAAAACGTGCCTCACCCAAAAAAGACTCGCATTTGGCGCGCCTCCTGTAATCCAGTAAGATTAATCTCGATTAAGCCTCGAATTGAGTCAAAGGACTCGATAAAATTGCTCGATGATGACATTGCATATTGTGGCTTGGGAAATTTTGCGACGAAGTTCCGCTCGGAAGTCTCTATTCAGTCTAGTGTCTACGATTGGTTATTGCTGGTTATTGATCGTTCATTCACTGGTTCTAGTCCTGAGTGCCGAAGTCTAGTTCCGAGTACCGGTGCTAAGAGGGCCCCTGCGAGCCGCGCAAAGGATATATCCATAATCGTCTGCCGTGGAAATGAAGAGGTGTAGCAAATTGAAGTCATCGCCTTCCAAGGTGACGCTAGTTCGAGTAGCCGCTCGATCAGTGTGCATAGCTATTAACCGTTGGATTGAATTGGATCTCATAAGGACGAAGAGCGGAGAAGCAGACAGAGATTGGCCCCGAGCGCTACTCACAACCCTCCTGTAACAATTGCTATTGCTGGAAGGGGTGAAGATAGCAAGGCTGAGCGGGCTGAGCGAGCAGTGTGTCGATCGAGTTCGAATCCAGGTCAAGGGACATCAAAATCAAAAGTCAATTCCCGTTCGAGGACTGGTGGCTCAACAGCCTTATCGTACGGAGTGAATTCATGGTGCCCGCGCTCGGCACCCTAGGAAGTCCTCCGCGATTGCACAGGGAGGAAGAGCACGAGCGGCATCTAGATAACGGATTGCGAAATTGCAGCCCCCAGGGACGGAAGATACACGCCCCACAGCATTTTGCGTTTTGAGGGGGCTTCGCGAGTCTCTGCAGTACCCCGGCTCGCTCGTTGCCGTCATCGTCCCGGTCTAAACCATCCCCCGCATATTCCACTCTGGAGGCTTTGTCTGCGCGGGGATCCCTCTGGGAATACGGGCTGGATCAGGAAATGCGAGGACTATCCCCGTCGACGGATACGTTGTCGTACCAGCCTGCGACCTCACTTGACAAACCCCATCAAGTGAGATGTGAGCTGTCGGCGCACTATGGCTGATATGTATACGCAGCGTTAGGTGAAAACGAGGGTTGGCAGATATTCTCGGAAGGCAATAACTTTGGACGATGCTGTAAGGCTGCCTATGTGGGAGATTCGCAGGGACGCATAATGAACGAGCGATACGTGATCGGGAATCGGAGGGTGGCCTTGCAGAAGAACGTGTAATGAAGTCGATCTTGCGTGTTATTACAGAGCTAGACGCGCCTCAGGCCGTCAGCTGATGAGATGAACGGCCACGCGTTTCACGAGGCGCGTCACGTTTATGGATAGACTTCCGGATCTGCAGATGGCAACCGTCGAAACCACTGGCACGTAGATGCGTTTGGAGTGAGCGTGTTTTGAGCGTTCGTGTCCTCGATCGGCAGAAAAAGAAGTGGCGGAACGTTTTTGGATCGGAGTAATTTTTCAGATCCTTCTTCGCACAAGCCCCAAGTATCCAGCCCCGCGGCCAAGACCACGATAACACACTCGTCACAGAAGTACCGTGAATCATTGCAGTGCGTGGCCTGCGACCCGGAACCCGAGTTCGAGAGCGATTGGTCAAACGGCTATCGTTGACGAGCAATTGCAATCTCGTCTCATGCCCGATCGCGGAACACGGCCCAGATTTTTGACGAAAGACAGATCAAAGTGGTGAAGATCGCTCAGCTGGCAGGAATACGGCGACACGAGTCTCGGATACTAGGCCTCTGGAGCAGGTAGCCCCTCGCGATGAACCTCCGTGATCTTCCAGGCGCCAGATGTACGGCAGCACGCGACGATAGCCTCGGATGTGAGCTTTTTGATGCGAATACGTATCTCTATGAGTTTGGTCAGCCATCGCATGCGTCAGCCCAAGCTGACCCAAGGATACACCAGGTGGCCTCGCGCTTAGGCTGTCGTAAACCTCTAGACGCGTTTGTTCAAAGGTCTTTACAATGCGAACGTGAATCTCCACGCTGCGACAGACTGCGACCTTGGCCTCTGGCATGAATTTGATCAACCGCCAGCCTAGAATAGCTCTATAAATCACCTAGAGGCCACGTCGTGCTTGAGCCTTTCGTCTGGGTCGATGTCATTGTGAGCTTGCAGATTGGGATTGAATTTGATCAAAAACCTGCACCACGCAGATACAGTGCATTGTCCCGGGACTGTCATAAAGCTTCACAGTTCAGTTTTTGAGGTCTGCGAGGCGAAAAAGAAGGGTTTAGCTTGGACAAAAAGGTTTCGAGACGGCATGGACGTTGCGCGCAAGGGCAAACGCGAGCACTTGAATCAGAGTTGGGACATTTTGAGTCACGTGACCTTGCCCCTGTGTTGACTCTAGGCCAAGCACGGCCAAAGAGCCCCAAAGGATCCTTAAAGGTCTCAGGCGGTGGCCCGTGCTCTTACAGACTCGCCACCATCACCCCCGTCTCAGACCGTCTCCTCGTCGTCGTCCGGGTCCTGCTTGACTTCTCATCGGACAACGCTTTGCGATATCACACATGCACAACAGATAGGCAACTTCTTGTTCCGGCCTCGTATGGTCTGCGGTGGAGGGTGCTTTGTCCACACTCGTCCTGCGACCATCGTGCCTCACGGCGCTGCGAGGTTTAGGGCTCGAGTGGAAACAGATAGATACTTCTTTGACTACGCTCGGCCCACCTGACATCCCACGCAGCCCGCCGCGCCTTGCGCGACTAGGTCACCCTGGTGTCAAGTTTGTCTTCACAGATTCCATCATCACTGCCTCACCGCTGACTATTGCGCATAGGTCTTGATTTTGTCTCTACGTCTCGGCCTGGTTTTACTTGGATCGCAACTTGATACCATGGCACAGAGCGCACGTCCCAGATCCGGCACGGTTTAGCATTGGCCTTCGTACCTGCACCTAGTCTCTATCTTTGTAGGCCAGCCTGGTCTCGGATCGGGGCACGTATGTGGTGGGCCGATTCCTTCTCCAACGTGTTCCTGCGCCCTTCATCGGGTGCGCCGAGGCATAAGGGGCCACCCCGTCTTCGGTTTCATATCAGCATGGTTCATTGTCTCAGAGCAGCAGATATGGTTTTTCGTCTTCACATGCCACACGCACCTTGCTTTTGTCATCTAGGGCGATCGGATCGGCTTCAGCCCCTACGGCCGGGGAACGTGCACAGGAGGAGACGTGGCAAGCACCATCTCTCGGCTCTTCTTTCCTGCATCGGTCGTGCTCCCGTTCGCGGCGGCATACCCGTAGGAGCGCGCTGGAGTCCGGGTCTCGATCCCGATTATTGCCATAACGATCACATATCCGAAACCGAGGGCACAGTCAGCCATTGCCAAAAGCACAAAATATCGCACAAAATATCAGTTATCGCACCCGTTTGGGTCCCAGAGCCGGACCTTACGGAGAGTGCGGTGGACTTGTCCATTCAATCTCTGACCGCGGTCCTCGTGGCCCTCTTTTGGGCTGCGCTGGGGCATACGGACGGGGTCGACATCGCGAAGACGAAATCAGTCAAAGCCCGTGCATCATCCTACCATTTATGATTACATTATGATCACTTGATTGCCATGACTCAGTATACTGTTGTATTATGTCCAACTCCTCGGCTGCGTATCCTCGATCCAGCCCTTGGCCTGGCACGCTGATGATACCCTCGTGCGAGCGGTTAGGCTGTCTGGGGGAGTCACCCTTGACACGGTGAGCCCGGCTCAGACTTCGGTTTGGCCGGCCAGGGCTTGTCCTTGCACCTGTCGTGGCTCGAGTGTTCCCTGGAGCATCTCGACGTCGGTGAGGAGGTGGCGTGTGAGCGATCGCGCGCCCCCTTCATCGTTTTCCACATAATTTTTCGAGTCCCTTCCCTCTTCGCGAGGGAATTTCCTTGTCCCTAGGCTATCTACTTTCGGTGTACTATCAGCGCCTGGTGACGATCAGTAAGCCATTTTTTTTACCTTCGTCTATGTACTGATCGCTACGTCTTCGCAGCGGCATCCTCGCAGTCTATACGCTCACGCATGGTTTTGGCTGTTGTTCGGGACCGTGTACTTGTTCTCTCTGTTGCCCCAGTGTATCCTACTCAACGCTTTCGTATTGAAGATTGCCCTCGAAGAACTTCGCCCTATACACCTTGAGAATTGGGGCGTGTGTGAACGCGATCATAATCTTGAAAGTTGTCAGCGCACCCTGGTGCCATCCCTGCAGGTCTGTAACCACAGGTACAGCCGCACGGCGGTGCTGTGATCACCAACATCGATCGTCCCCTGGATCCAGCACTACCAAGTTCGTGTTGCTGCCCCGAAACATAATGAAAATCCCTCGTCCTGTTCTTGCATTTTCCTGCGGAGAGCAAGGCAGGAAGCGTGGCTGTATGTTGCACATACCCTGCAGGTGTGGTCACCTGCGCAGTCCACTGAATTATCAGGTTGATGGCCCCATAGCGACAACTTTCCTCGTATCATCTGGCTTTTTCCGAGGGAAGCCCCCTTCCCTTGGTGGATCGAATGGATTCTCCGTAGGCCGCCGAACAAACCCTTTGCAAGCAAGTCCCTTTATGGTGGCAAGGCTTCGCGTCTTCGAGGTGCTCCGTGGTTAGCGAGAGGCGCCACAATAGTATCGTAACCACACGTTCATTTGACGCTCCTACCTTCCACAGGTCTTCCATCTATATTCACCGTAAAGCCCGGTACAATATCGTTTTGTCTGGAGGTATACTTCATACGTCACCGATGGCCTTGTTCATTGGGTTTTGAGGGCGAAGCCCTCGACGTTCCCACTCCTCATGGTTAATATCTCTGGCACGACCCGCTGCGTTCCGGCGAGTATCCCTGCGCTTCAGAAGAGCAAATATGACGGTCTTCATTTATCTCGCAAGAATTGCAGCAACAATGACATAGTCCAAACATAGCCAGTGCCCAACCCCTCTTTGCGGACTGAGCAGATGATATGGTGCGTGACCTTTACCCTGGACTCGAATACGACTCAAGTGTATCACCGGATTTCTACATTTTCATATCCGTTCTAATCGACCAATGCTTTCTCGCAATTTGCTATGGGTCCTAATCAGGTGACGTTCGGGACCGCCCCACTCCATCATCGTCTTACTCCGCCAAGATGCGACTACTTCGCTATTAGGTCGAGGCTTATCGGACCAAGCTGAGATTGGTGCTGCTCCGAGGTCAGTCCTCGTTATAGGCGGGGCCATACATTTAGATTGTTATGACACGCGTCGAAGGCGATCCATCTACGTCAGATCGAGAGACGCTCGATCACAGCGCACGAAAGGCTAGCTTCAAATCTATATACCTTCTTTATACACTCCATCACTCATTCGCTCCCGGTCCTGTGTCCGCCTGCCACAATCCTGGGCCTCACCTACGGCACGAGTTGCCGAATAGAGCAAAGAAGGTCTGATTGACTTCCACTCCACAACCTCCCCGTTTACTGACATAGGCTCATGCCGAGACTAGAGTGGAGTGGGCGTCCACTACTGGGCAAGAGGCCGAGGCAGCTGGGCTATGTTTCTGATTATATCTATAGTCAAAAACACAATAGGTAATAGAGTTCCGGACTTGTCAGGCTTTCCGCTAGGTAGAACTCATCGCCTGATTATGTATCGGCTGGGTTATGGTGCTGGGGCCACGCTGGGGCCTCTCATTTTCCACGGTTCGCGGTTTTCCGAATCTTCTTGCGAGTACATCCTCCAAACAATGTCTACCCCTCCACCTCATTCCCCTCCCCGTGATGGCACCAAATTCGACACTACTTATCACTACTTGTTGGACGAGGCGCACGCTGACACGGAGCGCCTACTGATCGGCACGAAGGGCTTCGTCGCGCCCAGGAAAAAACATTCACCCCTCGAGAATAGAGACCTTGCGCAGCGACGCGGTCGCCTAGCCGTTGCCTCGACATGGCCCTTTTTTGTGAATGTTTCCGGTCTGCATTATCTATCGTGGGTGGGTCTGGTTTCCCGAAATTAGCAAATACCAGTGTGCCGATATACGGTTTGTGATAAGTGGGGCTCGTTGTGTTTACACTCCCCGAGGCGACAGCTAAACGACCGCGTCGCTATGCAAGATCTCTAATCTGTCTCTTCTACTGGCGACGTCTATGGCCCGCGTTACCCAAGTTGGTTCATGGTCTGTGCGTGAGTCCGTAAGTCGACCCCTTTAGCAGGTATCCACATTTGGCGTCAACGGACCACGACACGATACTTTGATGGCTCTCTGGCGAGTCGGACACTAAGACCCCCCCCCCCCCGGCGGTGAGCCGCTCCATAACCACCCAAGTCAGAATCAATAACCCCGATAACCCCTTGCCCACTGGCAGCTCAGAAGCGGCTCTGGAAACGCGTCAATCTCATATGGCGGCGTCCTATGTACGATTGAAGCAGAGCCTCGCTGACGGTCCACAAACAATTTCAGCGGCACCTGGATATCAGCCATCGCACCTCTCATTAGCAGTGGTGGTACAATTTCTTCTATATGGGACCCATACTAGAAGGGCGGGGCGCAGAAGGGGTGATCATGTGGTGATGTAGCATATATATCATATTGATGTTTTTCAATCAAGCAATTTTACCCTGCCTCGCGTACTTTGATCACGCCCCGACACGACTTGCTCCTCACCTGAGGTTCACAGGGCATTTCAAGGCATATTCAGCAACCATATGATACCCACAGTTCCTTTTATTACTTTACAGGTATATTTTTACAATTGCTACGTTTTTTCAGCGCCTTTAGGGAACTTTGACCACGACCTTCTCGCCGCTAACCTGGTTATTCCTCAGCACATCAAGGCCCGCCTTCACGCGCTCCTCGAATGACCCAGTGTCGAAGAGGCGTACGCGGTTGGGCTTGAGATCGCCCGACGCAAGTAGCCCAGGAAGAATCTCAGGCATGAGCTTTTGCCTCAAAGTTTCGTTCTATCGAGGACACGAGCACGGTTGTGGTCACATGAGCCCCGAGTACGTCTACGTAAAACAAAAAAAGCACTCACCTGTTGGTACTCAAACGTCCTCGTCACAACCGTTTCCACGCCCTCTGCGAATGGATTATTTGCCGCCGGGATCTCGCTGAACATCTCCGCGTCAGCAGCCCCCGTTACTTTATTGCCCTGCTTCACGGGCAGCAGGTACGCGACTCTGGACCCCTTGCCAACGACCTTGGCGATCTGGGCAAGGCTGCCCTCGGCAGTGATACAGTCGACGGCGTACTTGACGTTCCCGCTCGCAGCCTCGGTAATGAGAGTCTGCAGATCCGGCGCGTTGTAGTCGAATGTGTGCGTCGCGCCAAGCGACCGGAGGTAGTCATGATGCTTTTTCGAGGCGGTCGTGATGACGTTCTTGTACCCAGACAATGCGAGAAGCTGGATCAGGTACTGGCCAACGGTGGCGCCTGATCCGTATATGAGAATGGGTGCGTCGGATTCGGCGGGTGGGGTCGTCGCAGGGAAGACATGAGGAAGGGAGAAGCCGATCGAGCTGGTCAGCGTCCAGTAGGCCGTAACAAAGTTGTCGGGGATGGTCACCGCTGAGGTGAGCGATACATTATCCGGCACCTGCAGGTACAACCTGTGTCAAGAGCCATCTAGGAGGTTCGCATGCTACGCGTTTACCTTGGCCGTGGCAGTGCGCGAGACGAGGGCGTATTCTTGGGCCCCCTTTTGCGGGGAAGCGCCATATGTAAATGCCACCACCTACGATCCCATCACCCGATCAGCATCTCTGAAGAAATGCATTAATCTGGGCTGCGTAGTACGTACCCTATCTCCAGCTTTCAGATCGCTAATCTCATCTCCAACCTTGGACACAGTGCCGGCAGCATTGATACCCAAGGTCTGCGGATAATCTTGCACGTAGAATCCTTGGTCGGACTGATAGGTATCGAAAGCGATGAACGCGGCGTATTCGACTTTGATCAGGATCTCATCTCCTTTGGGGTCGGAGGTTGGGACTTGGATGGCCTTGACGACTTTCAGGGCCGTGGTTGCGATCGCAGTGTGGGTCGACATGGTATGAGGTTGGAGCCGAGCGAATTAATATTGAAGGCAAGCAAGGTCAGATGGTATACGGGGAGTGTACAGGTAGACGCGGAGGCGGCGGACTCTTATATATGCTCTGGCCATGTAATCTTAGTTCTTCTTTGGCCGGTATGACGCGATCCCTCAGCTAAGCAGATGACCAATGGTCGTGATTATGAAGGATGTGAAAATCACACCCTCCAGAAATCACCCCACTGTTCTCTCATTTGGCGTAGCTTGAGTTCGACTCGTTACCTGCGTTGGGTGAATAGTTTAGTAACAATCTGGTGGTAGGGTTTTCTGCCGATACGATGTGCGATAGCCGATCTGGTAGGTGTACTAGTGAGAACTCTCGACTATATACTTGTATGGCGATACATAGTAAACTTATCTTCGTTTGCATCAACGCCTCTGTATACCTTTGGAATTTCGCTTCTTCGGAGAATGTTGGCCATCGTTTCACTTGACTGAGCACCCGTGTTGCACCCGTGGGCCGCAAAAGTGGCTCGCTTTGCTTATGTAATACGTTCAATTTCTCGAGAGATATCACTGGGCAAGTATCTCCGAGCGCTTTCGAGATTTCTTTTGGTATAAATTGTTCTGCAAGCTTTTACATAGCTCATCAGTAGTTGAGATCAAGGATTATTATGTTGCGCTGAGGGGATCGTCAAAGGATAGCAAGGTTAACTATAATATCAGTATTATAATATATGAATTTGGCGGAGCAGCGATCCCGGGTTTGGTATAAGTCCTATATTGGGCCTAAGATAGCACTCTAAGTGTCGTCTGCTGTCCTATGCTGCTCGGGTGACAGGGAGACGCGCGTACACCCTATCAACGGCCACGACGACGAGCGCAGCGACGGCAGACGACCCCTCAGCGAGGCCCGCCGTTCATAACAGCAAGCTCAGCGCCCCCGACGCGTACATCCTCGCACACATCGCCCTTTCGAGCTGTAATTCGCGGGGAATGGTGGTGTGTGCGTGCTGGGAGCCGTCGAGGGCGACGGTCGCGCCTGGTGGCGATTCATTCGTGATGGCGACGGCGTCGCGTTCTGCGGCCGGACGATGATATAATCCAACGCCTGCAGCTTTTTCTTCTCTCCATCGAACCACCACCAGCACCAGAGAGCACCGAGAAACTTCCCAGTACTAGTGTCAAAGAACATGCCCATCGTCCTCTCGCCCAACCACCCTTCCTACAAGACCGTCATGCGCCGCAATAGGGGTGCTGCTCCCTCGAGCACCCAGGAGAACAGCAGCGGGGGCCCGTCCTCCATCGCCACCACTGTCGTTGCCACCGACGCGCCAGCGGCAACGAGTACCTTTTCATACGATAGCGCCAGCAACCACAGCACTCGTAATCCCATCCCCTCTACTCCTCCCCGCCGCCGCCGTCGCCCTTCCTCAACCCCGTCTCCTTTTAATCTCGAGGAAAGCCCCGAGTTCGATCCGGTTTTTCTTCATGCTCTCTCCCAAGACGACACACCACCCCGCTCCTCGAGCGTGACATCTTTGTTTCCTGCTTTCTCCTATTGCCCCAACCACAGGGCATCCAATACTTCTCATTCATCCGTCGTAGACGCACTCCTCCCTCCCATCGACATCAGTAATCCTGTCAAAGAGCACGCACCTCTTCGTCGCCCCATCACGCTCCGCTCTCCTCCTTCCACCCCCACTCGTCCCCCAAGCTCCCGAGCCAAACGCCTTCGCCCCATAACTCGTCAGCCACTCGCGTCCACAGCGAGTGGGCTACTCCTCGCGCAGACTCATGGTGCCCAAGTTGGAAATAGCAAGGGGAAGGGGAAAAGGTGGGCTGACGAGAGCGACGATGAGGAGCCGACCGTCACACCGCCAAAACGCGCTCGCATCACCTTTAACGCGCTCATCAGCGTCGTCGAGAACGCCCCCGAGCCTGCCGCGCCCAACCCCGAACCTGCTCCAGCACCTGCGGCACCCTCGCAGGACGTACGCGTGCTAGGCGAAAGAAAGCGCCGCCTAGAGGATGCTCCGTTTCCCTTGCGCGTCAAGAAAACGCGCTTTGCTATCGACCAGCCCGCTCTCCTGAAAACCGAGGATGCCGCCGGCCCGTCCCAGCCCAACACGTTCGGAAGCATTTTCCCGGACCGCCCGGTTCATGGAGCTCAGGGTCTCAACAACTCCCCCTTGGCCCGGACTAAGACACCGACTGGGTCCCGTCCGTCCGCTGCTCGTCCCTCGGCATACGCCCACGATCATCGCGCCGCTCCCTACGCGCGACAGGCAAGCCCCTGCACTGCGGGAACCCGGAAAGTGCGCTTCAGTGTTCCGCACCTCGAGGAATCGCCAGTCGCCCACATCTCCAGGCGGCTCCAAGGGATCACCATCAGCGCGGAGACCAGCGCCGCCGTACCTGCCTCTGTCGTGGGCGCTTTGCTGTGGCCAGCCGACGTTATCCTTGTCGACACTGCCAGGTCTGAGATTCCCTACGATGTTTTCGATATCGACGGGGACTGGGTTTTCCTCAGCGAGCAAGGGACCTCGAGCCAAGTAGAGGCTTCTGCGATGTGCTGGGCAGCTGACAGCGGTACTGACGCGGACGAAGTGAGCGACCAGGATATGGGCGTTGATATGCCAGGTTACGTGGATATTTATGGGCAGGATGGCGGATTAGTATACCTTCGGCCTTTCCGTCTGGATGCAGACGGCGACGTGATCATGCGTGGTCCGTGCACGCTACGCGTATGTACCCTCTCCCTTTCGCTCTTTCCCCCTATCTCACTATTCTTCCTCTTCTTTACTAGATCCCGTCGAACAAGTTCGCCCAGAAGGCCGTTGTCGCGTGCAATGTCAGGAAACGGCGGCTTGAGGCGTCCGACAAACGGCGCCGCTTGCATTTGCTTCAATAGGGGTAAATACGTCCATTGCTTTCTACACGCGCGCAAATGCTTATACGCTCTGCTCAGAATTCCCCCCTTTGAGGGAACGTGTTAGGTGTCTGCTCGTATTAAAAACATCCGAAAACGCAGGAGAAAAACGATACAACTCAGCTACTGCTTCGCCATCACCAATCTGCTTCTTCATCTACCATCAGCCTGCCCGTGTACCCAGGCCTGCTTGCTTTCTCACTCCATCGGCCATCGCGATGAGCATCTAGCTATTCAAGACGGACGGGGTTGGCGCATAACCCACGAGCATGATACACGATATGCTTTCGATTGCTTCCGCCCCCGCGACCAACATCCCAACATCCAACGCTCCTTATGTGTTTACTCGCAGCACAGGCGAACTTGCTTCTTTCTTCAAATCCTTGCTCCAACCGAATTCTTGCTTTAGAAAACTATCTTGCTTCAACCGATAGCCTGCTTCACATCACATCTTGCTTCCAACGACATCTTGCTTCGAGCAACCACCTTGCTTCAAACATCCATCTTGCTTTAATCAACATCCTGCTTCAAACGACATCCCGCTTCAAACGACGTCCTGCTTCACTACATTTTACTTCAACCACGTCTTGCTTTAACCACATCTTGCTTCAATCTGCTCCTTGCTTCAACCCGCACGCCTCGGCGGCACAATGTTGGATCAACTGCGCGCAGGACGACGTGGTTCATAGCGAGCTCTTAGGCCGAATGGATCTCTTTGTGCGAGCTTGCCCCGGATCAATCGATTGGTGCGGCACCCTCGTTCACCTCGTTGCCGCTGTCCTCAGGACCGTCTGCGACGGGCCCCTCTCTGCTTCGAAAACGTTCCTTACATTCACACAGTCGTCACTCGCGCTTCAAATATCCGCAGCCCTCGACGGGCAAGAGGATCGTTTACCAATGCACAACGTACGGATCACGCGTGGGCCTCTGGATCCAAATAGGTCATTGCCAAAACATCCCCTCTCTGCAGTACGTTATCATCATGCCGCTGGCTGTCATCCCTCAAAATGGAGTTCGGCAAGCCGATCCAATCGAGGATTCTTCGCCAAGATCCGCGCTGGTTTCGAGGACAATACGAAGGAAGAAATCCGTGTTGTCGTGGCATAATGCTGGTCCCTTCCTTACATCAGTCTCCAACATCCACCCATCACCGTCATTTCGCCTCGGCTTCTGTCAACCAAGAGCCATCCTATCGGCGATCTACATCCTTCAAACGCTCTCTTCAACGCTCGTTGGCCGCAAACCCCCCGCGAATGCAATAGGTCACACTTGCTACTCAACAGCCTTATACATACAAATCTTCAAAAAAAGAAAGTCTTCTGCCGCTCGCGCCCAATGCCATCCACCTTGCCAATCACGTGTGGAATAGCTCGATTCTCTTTGGCTTCGTCGCGAGGCTGGCTGCCCACTATTACCTTCTTCTTCCGGCATCTGCGTCTACTTTTTCCTTGTAAGTTTTACCTCCCTTTTTTGTTTCAATAACTGTCTAACGTCTATTCGCGCCTAGCTACTTGCATCATGCGAATCAACTGTACGATTGTCTATTGAGGGCGGACCATGCAACCTAAATAACGTATGTCCATAGCACCCCGTCTTTTTCCCTCATAGTATCTCATACCTCCTATCAGATCCAATGTACAATACCACTGTATCCATCAACTCCGCTATCGACATAATGTATTAATACATCGACTCATCGCCATAACTTATTACTCCACTTATCATTATTTCGGACACTCACCATTTTAGAACTCGCACCGATACTGTGAGTACCCCGCCCCCTTTTAACACACTCTCCCATCTGGTTTACTCAACGGCTTATACAGTGTACTTGGCTATCGTGATCGTGCACCTTGCGCAGCGCGCGGAATCGCACGGCTACGATGGCTCAAACTTTCTTCTCGCGCCGCGGCCTTGGTGGCTGGTGGTTGCGGGATCATCGGCGTCATATCTATTCCGTGAGTCTTTTTTACTATCCTCTCCTCCGCTTCACTTTACTCATGCAATCATCAAACTAGCCTCTCGTCTAGAATATTTTTATTCTTATTTATTTTCTCTTTGCACACCTTTATTGTTCCATTGTATCCTAGCGTTCTGTATTCTCTAGTTTCACGCAGATCTATCCGTTCAAATCATCACCTTTCCTACACTGCACCATTCTCCAATCACCAAATATATTCCGCCATCGCACGCCATTCTGTTTGTAATACAACTACCCACCCTTCTGTATTTTATTTTGCCTCCCCCGTAATGCCATTGGTCCTTGTGCTTGTACGATGTCTTCGACTTCAGTGTGACTTAAAAGTAGCGACGGTTCGAGGCAAACTTGCCGAGTTCACCGCCGTTATGCTTTCATGAGCTTGGTGGGAGACGGTATCTACATTTATTTGCGAGTATCTCAAGGAGCATCGTACACCATTGACCATGCACCGGCTGGCTATAGTACTTGGCTGATTCAAAAGCTGCGAGACCCAGAGTACAGTGCAATCGTTATTTCATTCATTCGTTCACTCTAAGCAAGCCACATACAACTATGAGAACATAGGCCTCTAACAGAACGTCTATAGCTAGCGCTAACAACGAAGATAGAATACTTCAGCGAAGCAGTCTACGGGGTGGAAACGATAAGGGCGAAACAGGGATAACATGGACATGGCAGAGAGGCCTAGACGTGGCGAGAGGTTATAAGCGCGAGCGGATGGAAGTACTGGTATCGGAGGTTCATTGCTTGACAAGGGTCAACATGGCCTCGACGACCTCTGACGGGCTCGTAACGTGCCACCCAGCGAGTGTCTTCTTGCTGCTCGTGCCGACGGTGGTGGAGAACACTGCGTCGCGCGGGAGCGCCAGCTCTACGGGCGCGGACGTGGCCCCCTCAGCGGAGGCCTTGATCCCGGTCACAGACACGGGGGCTTCCATCTTGATGGGAGTCGTACCGGCTTGGAAGAGCAGTGCGCGGAACATGTCTTCGTCGGTCTAGTGCCAATAAAGTGTCAGATGGAAGTGTGTTTTCGTGGTGTGCAAGGGAGTTATCATGCCTTGTCGTCACCAGCGCAGAACACGAACTCGGCATCGGGATTTTGGTAAAGAATGCGCTTGACGATCTCACCCTGTCAACACCAATGAGTACGACATTCGCACAGAAAGAATCCAAACTAGAAACTAGACAGCCTGCTTACCTTGTTGATGGCAATCGGACGAACTTCCAAGTTTTTCTTCCCAACGAGAACTACACACCAGCAGCGATTTATTTAGCCCATACCATTTCTACGCAAGGTACTGCACATACCTTCGATGGGTCGCTTGGGCGCCAAGTTGGTCTCGAGCAAGTCAAGGCACTGCTTGCACTGGAACAGACTGTTCCGAAAAGAGAGACCAACGCACCCATTAGCATCGCCGATAACACAACAGAGGAGTATGCGAATTCTTACCCCCAGTCCGGATCCGCCGAGCGATAATGCCACGTAACAGAGCTCTTTTTCAGCTCGATGAAGCTTCCCGTCGTCCGCTACGAACAAAGGATACCATCAGCCTCAGACCCAGGCCGCGCACCTCAAAACGCAAAAGACCCACCTCGGTGTAATACTCGAAAACCTCCTTCACTTCGCTCATCCAGCTCATATCCAACGACTCGCTCAAGCTCGTCCAGCCAGTACCCCCAGGCGGGCGTACAAAGCACCCGTGCTCGGCTGAGAAGCCGACCTTCTTGAGGTGTCCGAGGTTGGCATCGAGGAAGCCGCCGTCGCGGCCGGAGATGATGTACACGAGGTTCTTTGGGTCCTCGGAGAGCCTCGTTAGCGCCTCAAGCGTGTCTTCCGACGGGAGCGCCATGCTTGGCACGCGCACGATCGGCGTAAGTGTGCCCTATACACACCAACCAAGCCGTCAGCACGTCGCACCCTAACATATCACATGCAACACTGCGATAGAAAGAAAACGTACGTCGTAATCGAACAACAACAGCCTCTTCCCCGCCTTATTATACTTCTCCAATAACAGTGCCTGGTCCAAGAAGGGCGTGTGGTGCGCAGCCATCTGGCCCCCGATCTTGATGAGCAGCTCCCGGACGAGTACCGCAGCCCAGGTGTGCGATGTGTGACGCTTGACGATCTCGTAAAGCTCATCCTGCCGATGGGCCTTCTCCCCCTCGGACATCGTCAGACCCTGATTGATCGTGGCCGCCACACCCTATCGAATAAAAAAACACCGCAGTTCAAAAACGCAATCAGAACCGGACATCACGAAAACAGGGCAAGCATTTCAAACGTACCCCAAGGTTATATGGGTTAACCTGCAATGCCTTCCCCATCGTGCGCGAAATACCCATAAACTCGCTCAGCACTAGCGGGCTCTTCTTCGTCTTGTTCTGCGAGAGCACAAACTCGAGCGATGTCGTGTTCATCCCATCCCGAAGCGGCGTAATAAGCGCGAGGTCCGCCACCGCCAAGAGCGCGTAGAACTCGTCTTTCTGAATCGTTTGGTGGCTAGATCGACATCAAAAGCGATCAGAACAGCATTCATGGCTGAAAAATGAGGTGTTGGGTAGACCCACTAGTGATGCACAGGGATGAAATCCAACGAGCCGTACTCGCCGTTGATGTGCGCGACGAGCTCGGATACCTGGCGCTCGAGTTTGGGCGATTCGCTCAGCGCCGGCGACGTGACTTGGATCAGTACGACGTTGCCACGCCATTCGGGATAGTCTTCTAGGAGCTTCTCGAATGCAGATAGCTGGGATTCCCAAGTGCAAAGAAGAGAGAGTTGAGTGGTGAGTGTTTAAGTGACGAGTAATAAAGCGCATATGCATACCTTTTGCAAAACACCCTTAACGACATCGAGCTTGTCGCGTGCGACGATGATCTTCTTGCCTTGGTACAGATCGCGCAGGGATTGGACCTTGGGAAGGATCCCGGGCGAAGCACTAGATGCGCACGCACCGGCAAGAACCGGCGAGAGAAGGGTGGGGAGATAGCTCAGGGTCAGCCAGCATCCAAAAAGTTAAAAATAAAAAGTGAAGTGAAAATATGAAGGCTCACATCTCCTGCTCGACCCGCTCAGCATCAATACCCACGGGGCAGTGGGTGACCGAGACGACATGCCCGGCGACATCTACACCGCCCGACGCGGACTCGTATCCGCATACACGAATGCAAGAAGAGGAAAAGTGGCGACCGTAGGAATAGGTCTGCAAAAAAACAGAAGAGAAGAGGGGATTGAATTAGGATTCGGCAGAAGGCAGGGGGCATCATAATAGCGTGTGGGTATGTGGATTCGCGATTGCGACATACCTGGAAGCACACCAAGTTCGCACCGAGCATCCCATCGAGAACGTCTTTCCGGCCTATAATACCAAGACATTAGCGATGCGTCTTTCTCTCAAAATAACCGAGCTGAATTGAGCGTGATGTAGAATCGGACGACTCACGCGGAAGGCAGCGGAAGACCTCGGAGCTAGGGAAGGGCGTGTGGACGAAGAGGCCGATGTATGCGTCAGGGATGGCATTGCGGATGAGACGGGGGACGAGGAGGAGGTGGTAGTCGTGGATCCAGATGAGGTCGCCGGGGCGATAGACCTCGGCGACTTTATGCGCGAAAGCCTCGTTGGCGGCGAGGTACGCCTTCCAGTCTTCTTCGCCGCCCGTCTGCTCAGTCGCGACGTCCTGCCAGAGCAGGTAGTGGAAGAGTGGCCATAGAGCTATAGATAAGATAGGGATTAGAGTGAAAATAAGGAAGTGGAGATATGACACGCACTCTTCTTGCAGTAACCCTCGTAGTGGCCGTGCGCGACCTGGTCTTCGAGCCAGACGGGCGCATATGTGATGGCCTTGCCGGCGCTCTCAAGCTCGGGCTTGAACGCGGCGATCTCTGTGTCGAGAGCGGCCTTCTCCTCAGCAGAAAGCGAGTCGGTGGGGATAGTCTCCTTCTGGGAGCCGGCCTCGATGTCACCGGTCCAGCCGACCATGACCTGCTCGTGGGAGGAGGAGAGGGAGCGGATGCCGCTGTTCATAGCCGTGTGGCCGCGGCGGGGGCGGAGGGACCAGCGGATGGCGGCGGGCGAGTTGGAGTCGGCGGGGAGAGCGGCAGGCGACGCGAGCGGGCTGGTACGGTCGGGGGTCTTGGGGGGGCTGAGGACGGCGGAGGGCGCGGCGCGGCTTTCGAGAGTGGAGACGATGGGGAGGTAGTGGGTGACGTGGATGATGCGGCCGGAGAGCGCGATGCCCTTGGCCGCGTAGTCGGCCTCGAGGGCGCCGATCGCCCTGCGGACCTCGTCGGGGTTGATGTTGGCGGGGAGCGGCGTCACCGAGTCCTGCGTGTAGTCGTCCATCGCGGCGGGGGAGGGGGAGGAGGGGGAGAGGGTGGGATGAGAGCGACGACGGCGCGAGGGGCGCGGTTTTTATTGGAAAAAAGTCGGAGGATGCGAGATGATGGAAATCGTCGATGATATGGCCCGGTATGGGCATGCGATCTGCATCCGGGCCGCGACGAGCCGATATGGCAGCCTGCCTTGGTTTTCTCTCCCATCGGCGTCTTGATGGAGGCATTCCGCGAGGTTTATCCGCACTGCGAAGGCCTTCCTCGTCCAAAACCCATCGCGATCGCCCCTAGCAAACTAAGTACTGCTTGCGATGGGTATTTTCCTTGAAAAGTACTGGGACGAAGAGATGGTCCTCGATTGGACCAACGCTGACGTCAACAAGCAGCCAAAACAGATGCATACTTGCACATGTCATCATGCGCTCATCACTCGCCCGCTCTCACGGCGCATTTACCATCCCTATTTCTTTTTTCTTTTTTTTCCTGGTAGTCCCAGTCATTTGGGACTAGCACTATCGATGGTCACATACAGAAGGCCTTCTGTGAGGAGTAGGCCACTTGCAACCCGGCCGTTTTGATTTCTTTTGGCCATTCGCCCGTGTCTTTTCCACGCACGCTCACGCTCGCCAATTCAACGCCACTGGCCAAGCATTCGTCTTATTCTCTTCTATCTGCGGCTTTCATATAATATCTCATCCTTGTTTCCCTATCCAATGCTGCCCGTCCATCCGCCCACGAGCCCGCTTCTCTCGCTCTGCATAGTAGACACCGGCACGAGAGTGGAGGTCCGTCAAATGCGTGTCATGACTAAGCGGATCTACTCGCATCCCTTCCGCCTGTTTCCGACCCTCACGCACCCTTGGTGAGCTTTTGTCGTCCAGGCTATGAAGATCGATGATCATTACTAGCGCATGACTTCCTCATCGGACTTGACCTGCTGCCTCGTGCTCGTCGCTGCCTGGGATGTAGACCCAGTCACTATGTAACGCAGGGAGTGGCCTTCAATTCGACGCGCATCGCCATCAACATCTCCAGCCTTCCTTTGTACTGCCGGGCACCCTGCAAATTTACAGTTCCTAAGCCTCGAACTCCTTTAACATCCAGCCTACCACTAGCATACTAACCAATACACGTAGAAAAAGAAGTACGACTCGAGATCTTCGCTGCGGCACGCAAGCTGAGCTATGGAACTCATTAAATCGTTGACCTATACATCGCCCTTTGATCTCAAGAATCAAGATACAGCAGGATTGCAAGTATAGTTCCGCATAGTTCCGTACTATCCAGGCGGCCTTCGGTGCGTGTCTTCTAGCGCAGCGCTGATGACCATCTGGCGGGTATGCGAGCATCCGCAGAGGGCTTGAACAACAGATACTAAAGGCACACGAATATATATAAACGTGCCTTGAGTGAGAAATGCCACCCTGGTAACGTCAAAAAATTGCTGGCACAACTTGCTTACGTGGTTAGTGCGAGCATCTGTGTGATGTTGAAAGCAGTCCCGTATCTTCGCTGTGGTCTAGTATATGAGCTTGCGTGGCCATGAACAAAATCATCTCCAGGGCGGTGAGTCGCGACTTTTTTGCTGGTGCATCGAGTTCAATTGATGCATTACGTAACAGTGCTGGTAAGTGGCAAATATTTATAATTAATATTGCTCTGACCCCGCCCTCGAGCATTCCAGTTAATGGATGCACCAATCCAGGCTCAAAGCCGCTCGTCTTGCAGCAGTTTCCCCACAGTCTACGGCGACGAGTTCAAAATCAGCGTTCAAAATAAATTCAATGATGCCCAAATCACCACCCCCGAGTATTCGCGTAGCGCCACAAAACACGTACTGCTAGTCGCGGAAGAGGCGATAATCCCTTTTACGGAACTCCATGCACGCGGCATTCTGGAGAGTATGCATGAGTACGCCCCCATGTGCGGCGGCGACAGGGGCGCCCGATACGTCTCGTGCGCTATTCTGAGCTGCGACAGCGAGGAGCACTTGGTCGCGCTGGCCAGCGACTGGTTCAAGCTTTTGCTGTGGCCGTGTAAGTCTCGGCCTACTTCGATTCTGCACGCGAATCCCCATTGTAAACTAATTTTCCGCCCCCGCCTTTAGTTAAAAAAGCGTACATGGGTCAGAGACCCCCTGCGTCCTCTGATCCTGCTCCGACGTTTGAACAGGGCGGCCCGGCGTCGTTCGAAGCAGAAGTAGGTACCCGGGTCGTCGTTTTGACTAGAATACATAACTTACTTGCTTCTCGGTCAGCTCTACCGGCGCCAAGGTGGTACCTGCGCCGTCCTTAGACTAGTAGATGATAGGTATTGGAAAAAAGAGAATGAAATTGATACTGGGTTAATCACGGCGGCCCATATCCTCAGGCGTTCCATATTGACTTGCGACGACCCAGATGATGCGAGGAAGGTGTGCACCCTTTTGTTTCCTCGCTGCAAGCCTCGGATGCCCATTCGCTTTACCACACAGACGGACATGTGGGTATCCACCTTGGACATCCTCAAAAACTTTGCCGATATACCCGACGAAACCATAAAGTCCTTCGACACGATGGTCGACGACCCGCGAAATGGCATGCTACTAGAAGCATCAATGCACGACAGATTCAATCATTTCGCTTGGTGCCTAGTGGAGACCGTACGCGCCGTCCTCTCCCTCTCTTCTCCTCTTGTTCCGCTCCTCGCAGTCTGATAGCAACTCGTCAAACCACAGGATGCTCGGGGCATGTTTAGCGTAAAATGGCTGACCGGACGCCCTTATGGCATTTACAAAGCCTATAAGCGAGACACTGCCGTGTTTACAGCTCACTCCCCTACTCCGCGCACCGACGCTTCCACTCCCACTCCCACCCCCACCTCCGTCGTCCCTCCTAATCCCGATCCACTCTTCCTGCGGATCCACGGCGCCATTGCGCACATCCTCTGTGCCACCGGCGCAGCCGACTATATAGACAAAATATTCGACCGATTCGATCCAAAAGGAAATGCAGTCCTCTCCAACGGCGCCGGTTTCCTCGACTTGAGGTTATCTCTCATAGATGCTGGGTGTAGCTCGCACCAGCTACCCCCGGAACCCCGCGGGTGGGGCACACAATCACAGCGCCCCAGGCCATTGAGTCCCAATATTTGAGTATTTGACGCAATTATACAGACTGTCTTACTCTCACCGTGGCGGTGAACAGGTCTCAGAATAGATAATTTATAGAGCCTCTTTTCGCACCACTGCGCTCGGCCCGAGCTAGTAGGGAGCCAGCTGTCACCTCACTCCACTTTTAACTTAGCGAATTTGTGGCCCTGAAGGCTGGTGCATCCTGCCAACTCTGTATCATTGCGCTCATTTTCATAAGGGCGTCCCTCGGGCTCGCTTTCCTACCGATGCCCAAACCTCCCGACAGAGGTTTGGAAGCTGGGTTACATAAGGTTCCTTCCCAAGGTCAAGCACGCAACTCGGAGACAGGTAGGCTAGCTCCTGGCCAAGTAATCTCTCCGATCGACGACGAGCGGCGTGCCCTTATATCTCCAGTGTGACCCGACTTGATACATAAATCCACCGACTCGCATCCTTCCTGCTGTTTCTACCACCAAGCGTCTCCCCGGCGAGGCCCTTTCCCCAGTGGGCGTATCTGTATGGAAATTAGTCAACCCGAATAAGCCTCAGTCTCGGACACGGAAGTCAGAGCTAGGGATGATCAAAGAGAGAGCGGAGCGCAAAGGAAAGGAAGCGGAGGTTAAACTGAGGATAAAGAGAAGAGCTCCTCTTCGGAGCGAATGCAAATATCATTTATTTGCAAATCAATAGACTGAGGATCTTCCTCGTTACCGCCTGAGAGCGAGTACGTGGATACTAGATTTTATTCAGTAAGTAGCGAGCAGTAAGTATACACATATGAGATCAGTATAGATGTGTTTCTGCGAAGCACTAAAAATTCCTACCAAGCATGACGGTGAAATACGCGGAGCGTTGGGCTACTGACAAATTGCAAAAAAGGTCCTATTGCGACAGTTGTGCATTGTCGAATGGCGCGATGACGCTAAGGCCCACGCATATAGGAAGGTGAGAAGAAAGACTTGAAAGCTTCAATGAAAACGTGGATGTGTAGAACATGAAACAATCACTAGTCAAGCTCATTAAACTCTGGAGCAGCGCCGCCTGCGGTGGCAGGACCATCTTCTGTGGTCGACGCCTGGGAATTTTCCGTTTGTCCACCAGACTTGGCCGCGGAGTTGGATAGCTTCTTGCCGACGGTGTCTTCCAATAATCCCAGCAGCCCACATGCCAGCTGGTGATCCTTGGCATCCCTAATCAATGTTATTAGTTGGTGTGCAGACAGTAAGCCACCAAGAGAAACTCACTTGGTTTTGCAATCCTCGCTGCAATACGTCACCACTTTGCACGTACAAGCTATACTTCCAACATTCTCGCATCCTCGCTTACCACACAATGTCTTGTCCATGCATTGTAATTGCAGAGACCCGAAACACTGCCAAGCAGCATGATCCCAAAAAGTGCTATCGCGAGGCGCGACCTGGTTGGGCAAAGGCCAGGAAGGGCGCCCATTGATTTGTTGTTTTTTGACGTCGTGACGAATGAGCGTCCCGAGAGTGCGCCAGCGGGGGAATTGACTACGATAGAGCTTTTGGATTTCCGGTGAGCCTTCGGCAACGACGAACCTTTCGATCAAACCTGCGAGCCGAGACAGCTGCACTAAGATACCGAGTCATTGTTACGCCTCAGAGAGGAAAAAAAGGTGACATCGTACTGGTCATCGCTGGCGTTTCAATGAATATCTCAATCGTTTCCTCTATAGCGCCGAAGAAATTTTCGTTGGCCCAGATGCGGACAAGGGCCTCACAGTCGCTGGGATACGCAAACGATGCTCCATGCAAAACATTTGCCGCTAGGCCTACAACGCCGCACATGAACCGCAACCTATGCTCCTTCTCCTTCTCTGGATCCGAATCATTCAAAAACCCAGGCTTTGCCGATTTCTTCAGCAGCCTAAATAATGCATTCCACAGTGGGGTCGCCTTCAAAAGAACCTTCGTCGCCTCCAGTTCTGCATTGCCCCTTTTAGCGTCTTTTTTAGCCACATCCAGGATGACCATAAGAAAGTCGAGCTGGTCCGCGGAGGTGCGTCCGGTGGAGCGGAGAAGGTTTTCGGCAAACGTCGCAAAGAGTGCCTTGGCCTGCTGTTGCTTCGAGGAGCGTGCTGTGGGGCTGACGCCGACGAGAATCTTGGATACAATTTGGGGCAACTTGGTCTCGAGCCTGTTGCTACGGAAGTAGGCTTCCTGACGAGGATGCATCTGGCTGGGTTCGAAGAGTAGGAAGAGTACTGATGCGGTGGTGCGGATGTCGGGATCTTTGAGAGAATACTTCCAGTGCCGCGCGATAATCTGCACTGTAAGATCCGAGGGTTCGTACAGAATGCTAGTATTAAACTTCGTTAGACATCGTTCAGACATTTGAGAGAGGCTTCATTACTCTGCGAAACTTGGGTCTATCATGAGTAGCCTTACAACTATTTGGGCTACAACAACGCGCTCCAGCGTGTGCGAATCTTCGGGTCTTAGGGTATTTTCAGGCTCGTTCCAAATCTATATTCGGGCTTGAGATGGAGGATACGACTGCATGCAGGATTACGACTCACTCGGTCCATCATCTCTGACCAGTTCTTTCGTAAGGCCGCAATAACCTTCTTGTCCGTCTTCGTAGGCGAGTCCTGGAAATTACGCACTGCATTGCACAATATCTCCAGCGGTGCATAATATGGCGATCGCATCTATGGGACTTATCAGGATTGAACGCTAGCATAGCAGTCGACGGACTCACCTCTTTTGTCACCTGGTCTTTGAGCTCTTGGGGCATATTTGGCAAGGTCTGAATGAAGATCACCATCTCCGACACATTTTTGCATAGAGCATCTGCTATGCCACCGTTGACAAGGTTAACCCATGCTGGGTTATCGGCGCCCCTGATCGCAGAGATCGCTTTCACGGCCTCAACTGCAGGGTAGATGTCCCCCTGGTTGTCTCCCTCCCTTGTACTCTGCCCTGGCCTGAGCACAAGGGTACGAGCAACACGTCCAGGATTCGATCTAGCAATTTCGTGCCATTGACGAGCTTGCTCAGGCGTGTGGGTGATGATTTGCGCGTAAGCTGGCATAGGTGCTTGTGCTCAAGCTCGTAGGAGGATTCGATCGGATTCTCTTCCTCCCTCGACGTGTTCTACGCGTGATGCAGTACCTGTACGCGTTCAGGGATGGGAGGTCGGAGCCTGTACTTACGCGCGCTTGCAACTTCGAGCTGCTTATACCGCTTTTGCTTCCGGCGGTTGCGTGCGAGTTGGTGCGGCCCACGATACCGCATGAAATCCAAACTTCTGAGCAGCTTACTCAAAACGTGAGTGCTAGTGTGGTAAGAACACGACCCAAAGGCCTGGGGCAACGTTGGGACCACTCCGGGAAATGGCTGTCGACTGACATATGCCGGGTCCCTCATCTCGATTCTCACCATCGATGGTTCGCCTGGCTTCCGAGCCATTTATTTTTGACCCGTAATTCTGTGCCATCTTTTTGAGTGCTTGCTTCTCACCGCCTTGAGAGCATACGTAGAACGTCGCCATTTTTTGGGTCCGAATAGATGACCCAAACAATACAGATACTGCACCACGGTGAATTTTGGCGTCTCCAACAAGCCCGGGAGCGATGGAGGGCTGGGAAGATCACCCCCATCTCGGAGCCCGCTGAAGCTATACAAAAAGGCCATGACCTTGCTTTGACCACGATTCCCGCGATAATAGCTGTTCGCAAGTCTGAGAGGGCTTGGCCTTGAATTTCTGGCCCTCTAATAAAGAACATCCTAAGTTTGCAGGCTGGGAATTTGATAGTATAGCTTGCATACAAGAGCTGTTTCCATGCTCATGAGGTGGCGCCAAAAAAATCGCAGAATATGGCGGTGGGCTGTCCAGCGCGTGTCTCGAATCCCTGTGTAACACTATACGCAGCGCGGAGTACTTCTTGGTGATCGCATATCCCAAAAGACCTGGAGTACGGCGTCCGCTGAACTTCAACTTTCAAGGATCGAGTTCAAGCTGCAGACCAAACCATCCGTCGATCGCCGTCCCGTAGATAACGCAAATATATGGCACCCCGCACGCAGAATGATTACATGCAATCTACTTATCACAGAAGCCCGAGCCTGAACGGACCTGAGCGTGGAATGGCGACAACACCGCGCGTGCTGAACGAATAACGGGATATACGTATTCCCCTTCAATTGCCCCCCTCTCGCTAGGCTCCGATGTATCTACTTGGCCGCCATCTGTCATAATTACCGCGGGCATGCGTCGACGGAGTGTTGATGGGGAGCGATAGGCCCGCAGATCGACGGAAGTGCGGCGGAGGTGCGGGGTACCTCAAATATATTTGAGAAGAATTGAGATCGGCGGTGGGAGTCGATCCGAGTGAATAGGAGTAGAATCTAGATAGACTCGGGGGATTTATCAGAGAAGCTGGTCACGAGAAACAGCTTTTGGGTTTTCAACATGGATCGCGACAGGACTTGAGTTTCAAGGTTTGATGCAGGCGGCCGATCGTGGGGATAGAAAAGGGCAGAAAGCCGTATCTGTGGGGGTGGAGTGTTGCGTGTATCTTGCGTGATCGTTCGTCGTCGACACTCCGTTCGCCCACAGAAGCCCAGGTGTAATATAACGTACCCATTAATCTTGATACGCTGCATCAGGTCGTCTGTGCATAGAGCGATGGACTCAACGTTAACGCCAAACGCTGAAAGCAGGAGTTGACGACTTGACGTTCGTTGAACGGTAGATATTTTCGGATTTGTTCGGGTGCATGGAGGAAGCAGCGAACATACGATGAGCACGTGTCCTATCCGAACCCTTTCCCCACACTTTCGATCTATCTGCTTCCGCTTCTCGTCTGTTTGAGCTGCTCCCGGGCCCGCCGCCAACCAAGTCTCCTCGCACGCGTCCTCGTCGCGATATCGGTGCATACGAACCACAGCCAACAGGCTACGTTGTACCAGTCAATGTCAAGCCATATGGTACGGTTTCGTAGAGATTCGGTCACGACTTTTCAAAACCATTACACATTGTATTCATTCCTACGTGGCACACAATTGTTCGATACTTATACACAAATCCAGCTTTACCTCCCTACACCCCCGTCACCGACAAAGCAAGCACCCTCCTCGTAAACGTGATCGTGAAATATAGGTTTAAGTATGTTTGATGATTGAGAGTGTGTGATTTAGTTGTTATAGGAGTTGAGAGTCGAAACCGCAGTCGTGTTTTGGTCCTTGGTGCACGGCCGCACAGGCGCGCGTACGGGTCAGCTGCGCTGGCGCGGCGTGGCTCGGCTCAATTACTTGGGGTCGATAGGGGAGGAGGCCGCGGACGAAAAGGGGGTCGCGCGGGCACCAGAGAGGAGCGCCGCACCGCCTTTGGAGGATTTGAGAATCTGGGGGAAGGCGCGGAACGTCGGGCTGTCCGGAGGTGTCTGCGAGAGGGGCGAGGACGCAAGCGCCAAGAGCTCTTCGCGAGAGTACGTCACGACCGAGCGGCCTGTCGGGGGGAACAATGTTAGAATTCTATGGACAAGGGCAAGGGAGCGGATGCGCGACTCACTCGAGGAGCTACCGAAGGAGGAACCGGGAGAGTAAGACGGGAGGCCGGCGTCGAACTTGGAGACGGGGATAGAGATGGGCTGGGACATGGCGTGTAGAGTGTAGATAGAGTTATAAAGGTGTTGGTATAAATATATGTGGGTGATGTACGATGCAAGTGGGGAGAGGAAAGAAGTGGGAGGGGAGGGATGAGGTGGGTAGCAGGGATGCTGGAGGGAGGAGGAAGGGGTCGATGGCGTCTGGTTATATACGCTTTGGGCGAGTCACATACACTGTCGGCATGGCTGGGGATAGGGAATTTGGGCAAGAATAGACACGGAGTTAGGAACTAAAATCACGTAGAAATTAGCCCCAAATCAGGCAATCGGACGAACGTTAATATATATTTGTCCTCCCGCATGGTGCTTACGTGATGCACAATTCGGGCTTTGCCTCGGCGGGGCGCGGTGACTTGCTGGAGAAATACTTACTCCACCTTCTCCCCACGCTCCGGATCCCAGGGTTAGTGATGCTGACTTGATGGCGGTCATCATAGCGGTCATCGAGCTGAAGCTGGCTTATGCGACATTAACGAAGCCAGGGGATATCGTCCATCGAGCATCATGACACGTCGACCCATGTTCTGTCAGCATCCACGGCAACACATTCGTCTTCTACGAGCCTACAGTTCCACAAACTTCTACTCCTTTCGAATGGTTTTCCACGATGCTCGATGGTTTTAATTTGCTCGGCCAACGGGGTGCACTGCCCACTGCGGCCCGCCCAGAGCACCGTGCTAAACCAGTACCGGAATCCGCAGGTTCCGCCGACGCCATCAATAATTACAGGCTATTACAGGCGACCTAAGCCCTCCTGAGGGCCAACCACAATTCAACGCCAGCACCGCCTTTTCGTGGACGACGTTCATTTCCTGCCTATTTCCTGCCCATTTCCTCTCCCAGATCCGGGTCGCTTGCGCTAATTGGTCAGAATTGATCCTATCTAATGTGGCTACGAACGCCCTATGGACGTGCTCGGATTGGCGCCTAGAACATCCCTGAGCTTGAAGGTTGGACGTTGACTGTTGGGGTGAGACTCCCTTTTACAACCGATGAGAGCCCGGCAGGCCATCGACATACGCGCACGTAGACAGCGCGGAGGCGTCTCGCCCAATAACCATCGAGCTATGAATACCTCTGCGCGCCTGAATGTCAAAGTTGAAGGTTGGACCGAACTTGCGCCCTCTATCTTCCCGAACCTTTCCCCAGTACTCTAGTGATCCTTACGGTCAATTACACAACCGGATTACTGCCCGGCGCCCGTTCACCATAAGTATGTAGAGTACTTATTCGAGACGGTTGATCCGGGCTATGATCTTGATTCGACCTTATCGCCAATTACGCACAATACGCAGTTGCAGACAATAATGCCGGCCGGATGTCGACCTTAGGCTTAAAGCCTCAACTACTTACCTAGGTTCTTATTGGATACAACAAACGCCTCACTTAAAGTGTTATTCAATCTATGGAACAAAGGCTCAATGGGCCGGTAAACGTGTCATTAAGCATGAGTGGGGAGTAAGCAAACATTGCAAAATTATCGTGTGCAAGTACTAATTTTTTGAGTGTGATACCAAGGCCGGTGGCGAGGCCGCAAGAGTAATAGTACCTTACGACCTCCTGCCAGACCGCCTAGAACAATCATAGAAGTTTAACTTCCAACCAGTACCAATGCTCGAACCTTAAACGTCAATGAAAGACTTGACGCTCTCCAGCCATTTCATGTACTCCTATAATCCCAAGAGAAAGGGAGGGTGGTCAGTAATTTGGCTTCCCATGATGAGTTTCGAATCAAAATAGAAACGGTCTCTCCATAAAAGAAACATATTCAAAGAGTGAGCTTACCCTTTGTTCCTTATGAGCAGCATACTCTGGGACGAACAATGCAACGGTCGAGTTGATGCCTCGCTCGTCCAAGAACTTCTCAAACTCTTCTTGGACACCCACATCCAAGTGGTCAAACTACCAAAGTTGAGGTAAAAGCATAAGGGTCAATAGCCGGCGCAACGTATCGATATGGGTGACGTACCTGCGGGCCAATGTAAAGGCCCCTTCGTTTCCAGTCTGCCTCGGCAGTGAGGTCGGTAGCGAGCGAAGCGTCATTGTAGTATGCAATATTCTCAATCACAAAGGAGCCCTCTTGAGCGAGCGTGTCAATGCTCAGTGCACCAGGTGCATTTTTAGGCTAAAAAGGAAGGACCAAGATGAGATCTCAAAGGTCTGTTTTCTGTCGTGTAATAGGAGTGCTAACGAACCTTGGAGATGGTAATGGAGCAGCGAACTGGGTACGACACGCTTGCCTCGTCTTCAGCCTCCTCGCCCTCAGTCTCGGACTGAGGGGTGTCGATGTCGGCAATGGAAAATACGACAGAGATTCTGCGCGAACACACACTCCAGTCAGCCGGCTATTATCCAAAGAGGCGATGATGGAAAACATACGTCTCATTTCCGAACGACCGCTTGAGCGTGACCTCGTCATGGCCTGTCGCGTCGTCAATCTAGAGAAGAAAATGGGATGTGAGCACGCGTCCAGGCTCGTGGCGCTTGATAGCACTCATGTCTATGCTTGCCAGTGACGGGGAATAACGGAGGAACACGCACAGTCCAGACACCAGCCTTGGTGAACTCCTTCACAAACTCAGGCACAGACTCGTACCCAGCCTCCTTCTCGTACTGAATTTCAGCCTCCAGTGTTCCGGATAGTGACACGTCGGCTGGTTAAAAACATAAACGTTGGAAGGATGGTCAGATTTCGGCCCAGCAACTGTTTTCCCGCGGTGGGAAATTTATGTGATGGAGTAGTAAAATAAATGAGTAACACGTACTTTCGCCGGAGCCCCGAACATATGGCGTGAGGCTGAACGCGCGCACAGGCTGAGCATTCATGAAAGCACGCGGGGCCAGTGCAGACGAAATTCTTGGCGCGGCGCGCGCAGCCGTCGAGCGCGAGGCAGCCAAAACACGGAGAGGTCCGGTGATTGCACGGAGAGAGCGGAGAGACATTTTTGAAAGTGGTGGAAATGCAAGGAAAATAAAAATGTGAAAAGTGTTCGTGGACGCGTGCAGCTCGGAAGGTGGGAGTGGATAGAAAAAGTTTGGAGTCCGCTCTCCAAGAAGGAGCGCGTTTTCGGATGCAAAATATCGGAAGCAGTTTCCTCGTTCTGTCACGCTGCTGTGACTTCTTGCCGTCTGCTTGCCGCCATCATCTGCTTCAATTAATACAGCTACTTGTGAACGAACTCGAGGCTCGGAGTAGTACTAGTACTTGCAAGCTCAAGTCCTCAAGGCCTCAAGGGTGTAGCTATATAGGCCCTGGCAGGCCGATAGCTATGAGCCAAACGAAACTCACGCTCGGTTTCGCCTGATGCCGCCAATTCTCTCCGAAATCCTTGCGGCTTTTTTGCTGGCTCTCATCTCAGATTCCCAACCCGCTACTTTGCGAAAAGACCGTACGCGCGCAAAATACCCTCTCAATCAATTTCATCTATCACTGATCGATCAACGCACTGAAATCTTGAATGAGAAATCTTGGCGGTGGTGTCGGGCGGACATCCCTCGCTGCGTCCTCGTGAAGCTCTTCAATCTGACAAGCACAATAAACGCCCATGGAATGAACACGATGATCCACTGCGGTCTCTCTCTGAAATTGAAGAGCATTCATTACGCCATTTTATCCGATGATAGTGGCTGCTCCGAGGCTTTGTTTTACCCTCCGAGTCCCGGCACCCCCTATGCGAATGCCCGTAAGATGCGTATGAATGGTAGAGCCTAATACATGCCCCGCCTCTCCGATATCTTGCAACGTTGCGCTCACGTATAGCTCCAACTTGCTCACCCCCTCCAACCATGACCGCAATTGGACTTGATAATTCCCAAGCGATATCCCACTAATACTTGTCATGATGCGCAAATCGATCAATAATGGAGGGGGCAAAGGCATACCAAGTTCGTATTAATAATTGACTAAAAATATAGACACCAATACATGGATCATGAACTGGTTAATCTTGCCCCCGCACCACCCAATGAGCAAACAGGAGGCTACAGTTGCGCCATGTACTCGTACTTCAGCCACAAGCAGAAAAAGAGAGAGACGAATAAGAAAGTCTATACGAGGAGATGAAAAGAATCCAGCTGCGCTCTACATATTTCACACGCGCACAAACGCCGCAGGCGTGCTATCACATCCTGGTGAAGACTAGCCCGACCACGACGTAAAGGATCGTGAGGGGTGGTGTAGCGACGCAGTATCCCCAGAATATCGTGCGGCTGATTAATCGCTCAAAGGCATCTCCTGAGGCGGCTTGTGTTATCTATACAGAGAGACATTGAGTTAGAAAACACCGTGACACGGTGAAGCAGGAGCGAAGGCAGAAATTAAGAGGTAGTCTTGCTTACCTGTGCCAGTGTCAAGGCCGGTGGGGACGAAATCAGGAGGACATTGGCGACAACGAAAACAGGGCTAAGAAAAGCCCAGTAAGCACTAAACTAAAATCAAAGCGAATTAGGAAGTGACATACTCATCAAAGATCTCATGTAAATCAAACTTCGAGAACGCGGCAACCAGAGGCAACAAGATCATGGGCGTCAAAATCATCCTCGATACGATCGCTACGAACACCGTCTTCGCCTCTCCCCTCCGGCTCTGCCCCCCTGTGAGCGCTTGAGCCCGCGCAGACTTGCTCGATCCGAACCTTCGCAGCCTAAACGCACTCTTGAAGCTCGCCGCGAACATGCTGACGCTCGAGTCCGACACTTTCCTCTGCACGCCCTCGGCGTCTCCAGCCACCGGCAGCCTCGGTCCTCCATTCTGCCGTTCTTCCTCCAGCACAGTCGACTCGGATTGCGGCCTGTTGAAATACGCGCCGAGGACGAGGATTGTCAACGGGATGGAGCAATTACCCAGGGTGGTCAATGCTCCCCGGACAGGCCGCACGTGCGCCTCGAGAACGTGCTGGATCGGCCGAATGCAAGCGACAGCTAGCGAAATCAGCGCCGCCCACAATGGAATCGTCATAAATGCATTGATAGTTTTAGCTGCCCGGGAAAGGGCCCGCCCGATGCGACGCACGGCGGACTTCAATGGAGATCGTGGGGGGACGGCGCTGTCCTCTCTGGAAAGCGGGATCGCCGTGCTCCATTCGTCATCTTCAGCTTCATCTTCGCTGTGCGATGCTGCGGAGTAGCGTGCTTCGGAGGGCGTGGGAGAGCGGACGGGCGTGTTCGGGAACGAGAAGAAAACCTGGCCTCTGTTACGCCTCGGGGCGCGGTATGGACCCAGCCCATTCTGGGCGCCGGGAGGTGCAAGCGTATGGAGCCCCTGAACGGAGGCGAGGGAACTGAGGGAGACGTGCGAGCTCGAGGGCCTCGGCTCGTCATCGGGGATCGAGAATGAGACGGAAGGTTTGTGTCGGATTGCAGACGGCAGAGCGTCATCTCCTGTAAGAGGAGCGGCGCCGTACTTTGGGAAATTGGCCTCAACAGGCGAAATCAGGGGGCTCGTCTCGGCAGGCTCGATATCGGGCGTCGCTTCGTCATCGGCGAGTGAGAGCAGATGGACACCAAACGACCATCTCAACTAAAAGCAAGCGAATCGTAAGGTCACGAGAAAGGGCGGAGTAACTGCAGAAAGGATATCACTTACCATCATTCCTAGCGTACTGTACAAAACAAGGTACGTCAACGCCCGGCCGATCATGGCGTCCTTCGAATCGTGCTCTCCCCACTTGAGCCCTTTCACGGTGAGAACAAGACTCTGCATCAGTGCAATCGGGAGCGAGTTGCTGTTATTAAACATGGCAGCAGCGATTCCGAAATTTCTATTGTACGCAAGATATTGAGGCCATGAGCTGGGTCATTGGATCGATCGACAATGCAAAGGCCCGCACCGCTGAGTCCTCTTCAAGCGCAATAATGTACCGAGGAGCCACGCCACCCCTGCACTAACGCTCGTTACGACGACGAAAGTGGCAGGGATGATCCATAGCTCCTTCAGTTTCGATGGATTCAGTGTGAATGCGACTTTGCTGAACAGCAGGCAGGGTGTAAAAAGCGAGACATTCATTCGGTTGATTTTCTAAATAAATAAAAAATCTGGAGGTAAGTATCCCATGGCACGAGCTCAGAGACGCATGCTGCGTCGTACCTTTTGAGTCGCCTTATCAAGTATCCCATTCTTCGCTAATACCCTAAATTTTCCCGACATCCCCGTCAAGCTCATATTTTCCTTTCACCTAGTCAAAAAAAAGCTCACCATCCGGCAAAGCAAACTAGGAACACCTCCAATATCGACTAAGAGCATGCGAACGAACGAGTCAGTACCATGTTGCGTGGCGATAAACACGCCTGAGACCTGAATTGTTCAGTGAAAACCCACCTCACAAACGGTGAACAAAAGATTTCCGATGGGTGTTGATTCAAACATCTTTGACGGAAACTACTGGGGCGAGGGAGTGTACGGCGGGAGAGATGGTGGTGAGAATGACGGAGGGTGGGAGAGCCAGCTCCAGAGAGATGATATATTGAGTTTGAGGCAAAAGCTGGGATGACGGCGACAGCTTGGCTTTGTTATCTCGCTCGCATGCTCCCGCACCAAGCAATTTCTCCAAGCAACTTCCGCTGCGGCCATGTATGCGCTGCATGGGGAAAGGCGCTACATGGCCTGGGTCCTGGGACCTGCAGGCATATAAGAAGCTAAAGCGTTTATCTGCTTTAGCGCAGCAGAATGAATTAACGCCGGAATAACAGAACGTTCGGAAAAGGCATGTTCTCACTCGAAAGCGTCGGCTTGGGGCTTATCAGATAAGATAACGGCAAACGTTGGTGAAATATCGGCCTGGATTGGCCCTTGCGCGTGCCTTGTGCTGAACCCCCACGACCCGCCTGACTTGCTCCCCGCTTACTCTTGGCATCCTCATGCTAATTGCGCACGTTATTGCGTACGCAATGGTGCTCCAATGATGACGACGCTCAATAAGTACGCCGAACCAGAGCAGCGTAACTGCTATATTGCTTGACGACGCCCAGAGGCATCGCGTAGTACTGCCAGTTGCCCTTTCTCTGTTACTGGGGATGCACTCACATTCCTTTGTCTTAAGTGCTGAATCTACTGGCGTGCGGGATCGATCTTGCCGATCACCTTATGCGTGCAGAGTCAATAACCCGCGCAGTTCACCGTTCGCGGCCCAGTAATATTGCCACCAGTGAGCCGTGCGATTGAAGTCATCCCTTGCACGCCGCGGCTCTAGGGATGGGAGTTCGAGAAGCTATGCATCGTGTAATCATTGCACAGGGCGCAGTATCCTGGGATGTTGACGCGCCATTTCCTCACGTCGAATCGCGCGGCGACTTGTTCTCGAACGGTTTACGACCTATGCAGAATATTGCTGCGGAATGCGCCAACTCGGCGCCGCTGGCTGTATGACTTCGAGAGTGCGCGCATCTGACGCCAACACTATTAGCGCTCGACGTCCGTGGCCGGGGCGCTGAAGCTCAGGTACAATCGGGCTTCGGAGCTCGAACATGTGACATCCTTCAAGCCATGCTTTGCCACGGAAGATTTACTTCTTCGCTGCAGCGATCGGCCCCCTGTGGATGTCGAGGACGCTCCTCACCGCTCGCATGCTATTCGGACGACAAGCGTGTGCTGAGACAGATTGCTTTGGAACTCAATTTAGGAGATACCTTGGGCCCTTGGGGTTCAGCGCTGCCAGCTGCTCCAAGTATGATCGTGTGTTCTCGGCAATCACATGTAAATCCCGCTCAGCGGTTGACCGGGACCACGCAGCATTTCTCAGCGCATGGTGCAACCGACAGACCGAGAGAAATCGGGCGTCCGCCATCGTGCTGGTGACTATCGGAGATGCCGGACAATACATCACAAACTTTGAGAGTGCCCTGAAGTTCGCCAGGTGGTACATTCCTCGTATGCGTGGCGAATTCGCCGGTTTCATCGCTTTGTTACACAAAATGACAGCTTCGAAGTCGAGATTCCTGCGGCGGCAGGATGATCATGAAGTGCCGGCCTCGAGCGGCAGCAAAAGCTAAGCCCATCGCCGACTGGGATGGCGTCACGAACGAGGACATCATCATGACGAGTAATTTGAAAAGGACTGGCAAACAAATACACAATATTGCTTGAGGCTGGAGGCTAGCTAGCTATGTACATCGTCGACCTACAGAGCTGGAAGAAAGACATGCTCTTATAGGTGATTGGTATATTTGCGCCATTATTATCATCGATGCCGCCCACGATAGCAGACAGAACTGTCCATGTGGCTTGGCGATAGCGGGAGAGCCGCAGTTAGTGCCGATAGCGAAGCAAGAGCATTCAGTCGGGCCGCTGCAGGGGTTAAGCGGCTAAGTCCGGATTAGTTGAAGCAATTTGTTATCTAGGGTGCGCGTCTAATTTTGCATGCGACATCATGATCTTCCAAGTTCATTTCATATCGGCGGCCAAGACAGATTTTGACAGTCGTCGCTGCCCGCGACGACGAGCGCGGATAGTGAACAGACGACATGACGGTGACATGAAGTGCCGACCCTGTGACCAGTGCAAGAAAGCAGAAACAAGGACAAAGAAACAGGCTCAAAATCCTGATAGCGCCGAGAGCACAGCCGGCAAATCAGGATATCACATGCAAATCACGAGCAACGATTCACGTGATTCTTGGATGGTGAAATGCAAATCTCGTTTCAAATTTAAGCCAGCCTCATTCTCGCCGAGTTTCTTCATTTCCACCACCACCACCACCTTTTCCTGCTCCCCAACTCGCTCAAATGGCCGCCGCAACGCAGACCAAGCAATCGCCCCCCGAGCTCACCAGTTTACAGCGCGTTCAGGGCATCCCCATCTTCAAGGACTCTCTCGCATACGCCCACCAGACGCTCTCCACCAATGCCTACACCCACGCGGCCTACAACGTCGCTCAAGCCGTCTCCCTGTCCGCTTACCACGCATCCGAGCCGATCCAGGTCCGCCTAGCGCCCCTCATCGTCCGTGCCGATGGCTTAGCCAACATGGGTATGCCCTTTCCTGATCTTATCTGCTCCTGGTCTAATTATTTATCCGCTACTAGGTTTGGACGCCGTCCAGTCTCGCTACCCGTACTCGTTTGAAGTTCAGACCGACGATGTCTTGAGCGGCTTCAAGGCACAGGGGGAGGCTTACCAGAACGCATTTGACTCGCGTGTCAAGGCCCCCGCTTTCGAACTCGTCGAGAGAGTCGACTCCCGCTTCACTCCCCTTGTCGACCGTCTCGAAGTCGCTCTCCAAAAGCTCCAGGTCCAGGACACCTCAGACGCTTCCTCATCTTCCTCCGAATCATCGGCTTCATCGAGCGCCTCGACTAGCCAGCTCAGCCGTGCCTACCGCCTCTCCATCGAACTCAAGGAGCAGATTTACACCCTCTCCTCCGAGCAGGTCAAGCAGCTCCGTGAACAACACGTCATTGTGTATGCCCCTAGTTCACCCGATCTTACGACCAGTTTGTAATTGAAATTCAATTCCATAGACAACGCGCGTTCGAGACCGTGGAGAACATCAACGCCACCCTCCTCTCCACCTACTCCACCGCCCAGGAGAAGCGTGCCAACTTCAGCCACAATACCTCGGCCAAGGTCCAGGAAGTCGGCCACAACTTCCAGCAAGAGCTCGAGAAACTTCAAGCAGCAACGAAGCAGCTCCCCGGGCAGATCCAGCCCTTCCGCGACGCACTCGCTGCTACCATCGCTGATCTCTCCCAGATCGTGCAGGCGCCGGGTGTTCCGGTGTCGGAGAAGGTGACCCAGATTGGATCGGTGGTGCAGGAGAAGGTCGCGCCTGCTCTCAAGGCGCTGAGGGAGGCCCTCGGGGAGCGCGGTTTGATCTCCAAGTCGAAGGGGCAGGAAGAGGAGAAGGAGCAAAAAGAGCAGGATCCCGCCGCTCTGGCACCGGGCGACTTGACCTACAGCGAGGTTGTGAAGCAGTCGACTGGGCAGTCTGCTGAGGAGCCGACTGAGAAGACGGAAGCACCTTTTGAGGAGGCGTCCGAAGAGCAATAATTTTTCCACTTTATCTCGCTCCTCTCTTTTTCTATCGGTTTTCTATCGGCTACTATTATATCTTCTTCCACGACTCTCTACTCTGGCACTATCATGCATCTTCCCCTCTCTCGTACTACCATAGCCTACTCCCTCTGCGGCGGGGAAAGACGCAGTAGCATTATGCTATAGACTTTTCTTTTCCTCTCATTTCTTATTGTGATCGCAGCTGCTAAAATATCATGGATGCCATAGTCGTCATATGAATCCATGAGTCCCTTTTACTTATACTCGCTGTTCCAGCGGCGGACACGATGGAATCACAATCAGCAAATACTTGTCCCATCTACAAACATCTCTCCCTTATCCAACACCACGTAAACGCAGTTTTCTTGTCTTTCCTTGGCCTCCCCAAAGCAGGCCAGGCGACAGCAGATAGCAAGGCCTCCGTACGGTCATTGCGTCCAGAGTCGCAGGCTGCCCGAAGGACGAGTAATTTGCCGTTACATAATCAATTTATTTGTAGTAGGTTGTAACAAATACACAACGTGACCAGTGACCACAACCAGATCGTCGAGTTCAAGTTTACTGAGCAGGCCATGGTAGCGAAAAAGGGTAACGTTCATCGATATATTCATGTTCTTGATACTTAATTTATTATAATCCCATAATGATAGGGAACATGAACGAGCCATCATCCGGGTCAAGTCCAACCTCCTCCGGCGCTCAACGACACAAACGCGCCCCCTCCGCCGCGGAACTCGACCCCAACAATTCCAAGCGTCAGAAAGCGGATCCGCAAGACGACAAAGATTCCATTCTGATTCAACACCCAAATTTCTGGTATCCGGATGGAAACGTCGTCGTGCGCGTAGAGAATTACCTCTTCCGCATACATTCCTCGTTTTTAAAAATGAAATCCGAATTCTTCGTCGAATTTTTCGAAGGGGGAGCTGGAACTGCTGAGTCGGACGGAAGTCAAGAATGGAAAGTGGAAGGGTGCAAAGTGTATGAACTTGATGGCAAGAAGCGTCATTTTACTGCGCTTCTGGATGCGCTGTATAGCGGCATGTGAGTCTCGTTTTTTGCATTATTTAGTCCCGCGAAGTTGCATTAATCTCTTGATCAGTTCTTATCCCAACACAGCAGATGCGAAAAGCTTCTCCAGTTTTACTCTAGCATGCCTGCTGCGCGCCTCGCACTACCGGAATGTCCCCTCGTGCAAGAAATGGGCCATCAATCAACTAGTCCGAGATTATGGATGCAGTATCGACTACGCCGACCATGACGATATATGCGGCCGTTTTGCGACTAGGTTTATCGTACTTTCTCGCGAATGCGACGAAACGCGACTTCTTGTATCCGCATTCTACCAGCTTTTGGGTATGCCCAAGCTCGACATCCTCTATACTAAAGTATACATTCCCGAGGACGCCGACAAGAATTACTTTCACGAAGAGGAGGTGTGGGAAGAGGATGAGTTTGTGCTCTCGCAGCAGGAGATCACCACAGCCATCGCACTCCTTCAATACGCCAACCGACGATGGTGGGAATTTTTGTCCAAGCCCCCGACCGTTCCTTGTCCGGAGAAATCGAAGTGCTCGCAGATTATGAAACGAATCTGGCACACCAATGTCGTTGGAGCTCAGGATTCAGACAGTGCGCAGGAGCCGCTGGGGGGCATACAGAAGGTGATCGATATTGACTGGGAGAAGAAGGGGATTTGCGGTGGCTGCGTACAAGAGTACAGGGCGGATTGGAAGAATAAGAGGATTCAGATTTGGGAGGGGGTTGGGAACACAGTGCTCGGATTGCAGCCGGAAGAGACGACCGCTGTAGCCAACATATCTTGAGCTGTACGTTTTCGCGTGCTCCGTGGTTAGTAGCGGCCTTAGCTCTCTATCGCCTTTCCCTTCGCTGCGATCGCTGGTAGCCCTTGTTTAAATGCAGGCGCTACAATGAAAATACGGCCACACGTCCGCGCCATCTCCGAGTCTCGGGTCGTAGGCACAACGGACGCAGTTCGATCTTTCTGCATTTCTCATTTGAGCCTGACGGGCTCGGCAATCACCCCAAAGAATATCAACACAGATACGGAGATCTAAAACCGTGTGTGTACAAGAAAGAGGTATGCACCGCGATCGACATGGGATATATTTACTCGCGGGAGCGATATAAAGTTACCACTTAGCCCGTGCGGTGCGACGAAGAAAATTAGATACAGTGAAATATAGGGGCGAACTTTGCAGCCGTTCCCTCTTGGTGTGTACAGCATTTTCTTTCCACCATAAGTCCCTGTTTCACTACGCCGTGTGGTCTGGGCTGGGCGGACGAATATTGTCGCAGATTGACGTTGAGTATGCGATTACGAAATCAATGTGATGCGCAAGTACCGTCATCATTAATTAATTACTCTTGGACCTGGGAGTCCGTGCGCGGAGACGGAGGTATATTCCTTTTGCTTATATATATCCGTTCACTGGAAGATCGTGAACTGAGACCATACTCGCCTCCCACTAACATATGGCAATGATGGCAATAGGCAAGTGATTTACATACGTTTTTTGAGACTCGCTAATATTGTACATGATTGAAGTGGCGATGGGCGTGCATGCGAACGAGTCGCCCTCTTCAAATTCAGCCCCTGGTAGCCAGCTTAACAAACGTACCCTCCCCGCAGACGTCGACCTCAACGAGCGCAAGCTCCAGAAAACGAACCTGCAAGACGTCGAAGATCTCATTCTCATTCACCACCCAAAATTTTGGTATCCAGACGGAAGCGTCGTTGTCCGCGTAGAGGATCATCTCTTCCGCATCCATTCCTCGGTTTTGACATCGAAATCTGAGTTCTTTGTCAGTTTTTTTGAGGGAGGAGCCGAATTAGAAGGAAGCCAGGAACGAAAAGTGGAGGGATGCAAGGTGTATGAACTCGACGGCAAGAAGCGCCATTTTAGTGCACTGCTTGACGCGCTATATACCGGCATGTGAGTCTCTTTCTTGCACCACTTGACCATGCAGAACCGATTCAACCCCCCGATCAGCTCCTATCCTAACATGACAAAAGCGAATTCCGGCATCTCGTATTTTACTCTAGCGTGCTTGCTGCGCGCCGCTCATCACTGGAATGTCCCCTCATGCAAGGAGTGGGCTATTTACGAAATATCCAAATGTATTGGGCACGACGTCGACAACGCCGAACATTGCGATCTAAGCGGCAGTTTTGCGACTAGGCTTATCGCTCTCTCCCGTGAATGCGACGCTACGGTGTTTCTCGTGCCTGCATTCTACCAGCTTTTGGGCACGCCCAAACTCCATATCCGTCGCCCTGAACCTTTGGTTCTCGAGGACATTGACAAGAATTACTTTCACGAAACGGAAGAGTGGGACGATGTCGAAACTGCGCTTTCGGAGCAAGATATCACCAACGCCGTCGCACTCCTCCAGTACGCCAATCGACAATGGTGGGAGTTTTTGTCCAAGCCCCCGGACGCTCTCTGTTTCTTTAATTGCACGATGTACGGGTCATCGGAGTGTTCGCAGGTGATGGGGCGGATCTGGCGCGCTAGTGTCGTTGAAGCCCAGGTTTCGGATTGCGCGCGAGACCCGTTGGGGGGTATACAAGCAGTGATTGATATTGAATGGGGGAAGAAGGGAATCTGCACTGCTTGTGCCAAGGTGTGCAGGGTGGAATGGAAGAAAAAGATGGATCAAATATGGGAGGGGATCGGGACCGAGGTGCTCGGATTGGAACCTACGAAAGAATCGACCGTCGTCGCGGTAGCCAGTACTAGTGCGTCTTAGGACTTACCACGCTCTATCCCGCTTCTCGGTCACCAGCAACGGCCTCAGTTTACCATAATCCGCTCTTTTCTCTCGACCCCTATGTAGTCTTGCCTATGTAATGAAAATACGGTCGCACATTCGCGTCCCATCAGCAAGATTCCAACGTTTCAATGCCTTGGCATTCCAGCTTCCTACTTAGTCCACTAGAAGTACAGTGCCTATCTAGTATCTACATTTGCTCTGTCGAATCCTCCCGGCTTATAAACCACCATGCACGTTGGCGCGACGTCATGGGGCAAGAGCCCTCGGTCAGTTCAGATACGCATCGCCATCGGCGCCTCAGATCTCGCGATCGAATATCTTTTAGTAGAATCGACGCACATACACCGGATCTCTACATCCAATCTCACTGTCGATAGCGTTTTGTCACGAGTCTTGCTCTTGCTCGCGATTTTTTTCCAGCATGGATAGCTACCCTTCTGGAAATAAAGACATCATCCGCTCGCTCTCCCTGCGCAAGCACCCCGAAGGAGGCTACTATGCTGAAACGTCGGGTCGCCAACAGGCGACCGTCCAACCTCCTCCATTAATTGATGGTGAGTATCACTTTTGTCTTCGCACCTCAAGCATCTACAAACACTAGGATTCGAGGGAATGCTCAAACCGCCTGGTTATAGAAAACGAGCGCCGGAGTCTGGCGTCCTCAATTTACTACCTCTTATCCCACGACAACTCGAGTGGAGTGCTCCATATGAACAAATCATCTATTGTGAGTACAACCTATCTACTCCTGCCGACAAGCCTCAGGACTCTCAAGTGTTTTCACAGACGTATCACGCTCTCCATCAAGGCCGCGCGGAATATACGCTAATCACACCCGGAGCAGACGGCAGCCCGCCAAAGGTGGAAAAGAAAGTGATGGGCACCAACACCGCGGAGGGCGAGGTGCGCATGCTATACGTCGGGGCGGGCGTCTGGAAGATGTCACGCTTGTTGCCCGAAGACATGGCACTCGGGACGACGCCCGACAGGAAAGACAAGGTTGGATGTCTCATTACTGAGGTTGTCGTTCCTGGCTTCCGCTGGGAAGACCATCAGTTTATGACGCAGAAGAAACTCGAGGTACTCTTTGAGAGCGTAGAAGGCATGGAAGGGATGATAAGACAGTTTTCGCCGCACGTGAGGAAGGACGAGTAGATTAGACCTATTAGACCTCTAGACTTGCAAAAGCTTGAAGCTTCTAATCGAAAATTATCCGACTGAAAGATCAGATTTTCCCGGCTACCCTTGTCTTCGCGACCTGATTGACTTATTGCGTAGCATCCCGGCTATTGGGTCGCTGGAGCACGCGCGGCCACATGCACATGAACGCTGTTGTTCCATCATCCGGGCACCCTCCGCCATCCTCTGTCTCTCCGGCGAAGTCAGGATTCCCCAAGAGATCAAACCACTGTCAACGGGCTCTTACAATTAGGCATATTCAGTGTTTCATCAAAAAGTGCTGACCTCAAAAACTATAAAGCTCTGCCCAATATCGATATTTGGTGAGCAGCGCACCCACCTTAAGCTACAAGCCTGGTGCTTCCTGGCGCGGCGATTGGTATCGAATATTGAATATATGAAATTGGGAGGCTGGAGCCTGTCAGTTGAGGTGCACTATATGTTCAAGTGCCAGTTGGCGGGGAATCACCAGCGTGCAGATCTTTACCAGAACCTCCTATGAGGGCGCTTACATTGCTTCCTAAATAGTAAACGGACACTCTCCTTCTCATTCTCATCCGCACATATGTCACAGTCTCCAAAGTGTGTCCTGAGAGAGCCAAAGCACACAACCATTTAGCCGTTTGGGAGGGTCGGACTGCGGCTGATCCTAAGGACGTTGAAGAAGTTGCCCATGTTGTGGAAACGTAGATATATACCGCACCAAGCGCCCGCACTGAGGGGGGGAAGGACGACCCCCGTACTTGCTTGCACTCCCCATCATGGACCACTACCCTGCTGGAAACAAAGACATCATCTCTTCGCTCGCGCTGCGCAAGCATCCCGAAGGCGGCTATTACGCCGAGACGGATCGCCAGCAGGTGACCGTGCCTTCCCCGTTTGCTGGTAAGCGCTGTTTGACCTTTCACATCTTGTGGCCGTGAAGCCTTTAGGACTTGAGGGGCATGCTGAGATAGTTCCTCGTTCTTTGTCGTAGAGAACGAGCGCCGAAGTCTGGCGACGTCGATTTACTACTTTCTGTCGCACGATAATCCGAGCGGGGTGATCCATATGAACAAATCGGTCGTAAGTAAAGTTCAGCGCCTATAAATGCGGTGCACCACAGCGGTAAGTCTCTGGATGCTCAAAAGTTGTTTCGATAGACATACCACACGCTCCATCAAGGTCGCGCGGAATATACGCTAATCACACCCGGAGCAGACGGCAGCCCGCCAAAGGTCGAGAAGAAAATAATAGGTACGAACACCGCTGCAGGCGAGCTCCGCATGCTATTCGTCGGAACGGGCGTCTGGAAGATGTCGCGCCTGCTTCCCAAGGATTTGGCGCTTGGGACGACGCCCGATAGGAAGGACGAGGTCGGGTGTCTTATTACTGAGGTTGTCGTCCCGGGCTTTCATTGGGAGGATCATCAGTTTATGACGCGGAAGAAGCTGAAAGCGCTGTTCGAGGGCGTAGAAGGTGGGGAAGAGTGGATAAGGCAGCTTTTGCCCCACGTTAAGAAGGACGAATAGACTTGACATTGTTTGGTCTTCCCCCAGCCCGCAAAAGAACGATCCACCCCACTAGCCTGCCCGCAGTCTGATCGACTCCTCTCACCGCACACTAAGTACGTGTTTTCGGAGAGTCAATCAGGCTGCGCAAGGTCGGGTGTGGGAAGAACTTCCTAGAATAGCTCGAGCGTGCAGTCGTTTCACTGTAGAAGGGCGGCCTCATTGTCAAGCAAAGCGCGGCAAGGTTCAGTAACTCGGTGTGCTCAATAATACTACACTGTCGCCACCCTCCACTACTTCGGAGCCACCGTCGCGATTATAGAAAATCTTGGATCAAAACGGCGATCTGGTCAAGCGGCGGTCATAGAGCTGGAAAACTCACGCGGAAGGCGCGATCGCCGTGAAGAATGTCGAATAAAGCCGTCAGCTAGGAGAGCCACCTAACCTGCGCAAGGTCGGACACTTGCACTATGTAGTGTGTACTCGCCCGCAACCCGATCGACTCCTCTCATAACACCGGATGTTGTTGGGAGAGTCAATGCGGCAGGGCAGTCCCATATGTCGTGCGGTGAAGCCAAGCCGTCAACATTTCAACTGGCGCTGGTGTTGATGCATGATGAGCCCCACTACGGTGGCACCACCGAGCCGCTTCTATGGGAGAACTTCTTGGATCAGAAATGGCAACCCGACTAGGCTGTGGTCGTACGTCTGAGGGTTGCGCAGTTTCGGCCTTCCGACTGCACCCCCGGCACGGTGCTTATTTTTAGCGACTTCTCTCATATCCGGCGATAAGAAAGCGCAAATGAGTTCTTGCGTCCTCCGTCGCCACTGTTCGTGTGGCCAGGGTAGCAAAAATTCGCAGCTCATTGGTTAGGGAGCAGCGATTATGTAAACATGCGTATGTAAGCAACTCGGGAGTCCAAGCCCACTTTAGCTGTGACCCCCGTGACGTCTTGCCTCGCGTTGGAGATTAATTGGCTGTGGCTCGGTATCCTGCTCCCAGGCTACTCTTGCCGCAGCTGGTTTCCCGAACGGGGGTGTACAGCCAGCGAATAGGGCAGCGAATGTCTATAAGTAAACCACCGTGCGTCGCTCTTGTATTTTCACCAACAACACTCCATTCCATCCAGCATGTCTTCTCTTAACCCGCAGGTGGCCACCCACGACGCGTACCGCGCCAGCGAAGATACCTTTGTCGCGCCTCAGCCGTCTTATCCGTATCAGAAATATGGGTCTCCAGCCAACAGAGGCATCTCCCGAACGCCAAGTCCTACCCCAAGCGAGAACGCAGCACTCGCCCAGAAGACATTTGTTGACTTCAAGAGCCTCTTCAAGCTCACAAAGGGAAACATCGGTACGTGATCTTATACTTCTCATAAGCAGCAAGCTTATGTATTCTACTTGGCAGTGAGATGGATCATTATTGCCTTGTTGCTGGCTCTTACCATTGTCACGAGTGTTAGTTGTGATATCCGCCTCTGCGATATCCCGATGTCTTAGCGACAACTATTTCTTACCTCCTTAGGTTCTACACAACCAAATCGTGAAGGGACTACAACCAGCGGCCGACTGGATACACAAGTCTGTAGTTTCTTCTTTTTGGCCCCAATGCCGTTTATTTATCCTTAATACGCACGTAGGCTTCCAGCGGGGTGGCTTATACCCGTGGCCATACTTTTTGTGATTTCATTCCCTCCAGTGAGTAACAAGTACACTGTATGTCTTTGATGTGGTCCTCACCGCGCAACCCTAGCTCTTTGGCCACGAAATTGTCTCCATAATGTGCGGCTTGGTGTGGGGACCCGGTATCGGATTCGCGATCGTTTGCCTGGGTTCCTTTTTGGGCGAGCTTGCCAACTATTTGTACGTAACCCCCCCCCCCCCCCCGGTGGGAACGATTCTGCCTTTATCTAACCTTTGAATTACAGCACATTCCGCTATTGCTGCCAGGCTCGAAGCGAGAAGATTAGGTCGAAGAGCATCCAGTACGCAGCCCTGACTAAAGTCATACAAAATGGCGGCGTGAAGGTCGCTATCATCGCCCGGTACAGTATCATCCCTGGTCACGGTACGTTCTACTCACTTCCAGCTTGCTGGGTTCCGACCTCATGCATATGATTTCTTCGTACAGTTGTAACTGCGATATTTGCGACGTGTGGGATGAGCCTGCAGACGTTCATCATCTCGGCCATCGCTTCCTTGCCCAATCAGTTCATCAACGTCTACATAGGCTATACATTTGAGACCAGCGCTAACAGTGGGTCTCACAGTCCAACACTAGGGCTCTACGCGCACGCGTGCTGACAGTGCTGAAACTCCCCTTCTTAGACTCTGATGGAGGAAAGAGCAAAACGATTTCGACGATCGTGACTGTCGTAACCATCGCGATCACCATCTTCGCCATGCGGTACATTACGAGCAAGGTCAACGCTGTGAAGCCAGAGGTCATCTACGCCCGGCGCAAAGCCCGGTTAGTACCGCCCTTCCACTCCTTCCTCGTCCCGCGGCCTGACCTACGTATCCGTACGCTTCTGCGTCTTTAGTCAGTATGCCGGCAACACAGGCTATCCCACCGACGACGAATCAACCATCGCGCTCAATGCGCGCCCACAATCCAACTCTCCCCCATACCCCGCGCACTCGGCTACATATTCTACCACGTATCCCCCAACGACGTACGCCCCCGTGCACCAGGCCGAGGTATAAGTCGTGACACGTGCATTCGCTTCATACACCTTCACGTTCGCATTCGCTCTGCCTCTGTCCTTTGCTTTCTTTGCTTTCTTCGGTTTCGTCGTTTTTTCTTCTTGTCCCGGATGTTCTCTCATCTGTCGTTATCGACTACGAACTTTCTACGTGTCCTCGTCTCCCCACCGCTGTATATGTAACACCCACCCTAACAGGTTTTCATGCCGGACGTTTAATCCTCTTTTTCTTCTTCTTTTAGTCTGTTATGTACCTGCACGAGATAAGTAAATAGACGAATCCCACGTTGAGAGGTACTTAGAGGAAGGGAAGTAAGGGCACTAAGCTACAGTATCAACCTTCCTCTTGTCAGCGCCGGGTACCTTGACTTGCTCACATGGCTGTCCGAGAGAAGTCCAAGGAATGTGCACAATAAGACATCTTTGCGGAATTGAAAGTGAATTGGAACCGAGTATGCAATTGTGTTGTGATAGTACAGTGTAACACAAGAAGTCGAGCTCATCGTATCTGCATCATTGTAACTCATCCAAATCTGAGACCTCGTCCGACGACACCTCAATCCTGCCAATAGTGCTCTCTGCTGGTGAACTACGAGTAGCAGTGTACTCGGGCACGCTCTGAGCATTACCAGCCTCCCCCGCAAGCTGGGCCGCTGTGGATTTTCCCTCCACTCTGGGTACTTGGCGTTGGCACATTGTCCATGCTCTGTCGGATATCTGTATTTTATACCGTTGGCATCAGGAAAACGCTAAGTGCGAGACTAGCTGTACTAACATAAAGGTTTTGCCCAAAACTAAGTGCCTTGAGGATTTGACCCTCTTGCTCCTCATGTGCATTCCTTCGAAGCGCACGAGACATGAAAGGAGTTATCGTCGAGAGAGGCAGCTCCGGTGGTAATTGCAAGATGACCTTGTTAGTGGAACGAGAGCGAAGGAAGTGAGCCCCGCGAATTGCACGCTATTGGCAAGATCGGGCTGACCTCTGGCACGCTCAGATGGAGAGCTTGGGCATTGATAAATCTGGCCGCTTGCGACGCTGTATTCTCCCTAAACACGATGAAGATCAGCGGGTGCTGCGCAAGGAGAAAAGCTCTCGCTTACCCTCCCTCCACATAAACTTTTAATAGAATAGCAACCAGCTCCTTCTCCACGATCTGATCGGCGGCGGCTCCTATTCCGGGATGCACTTCTCTGCCTTTCGCGCCAGATTTCGGGAACAATCGCGTCCATGCTTGCAGTCCCGCAGCCTCAGCCACCGCCTGCGCAACCCTATTAGAAACAACAACCCCGCGAAGGGTGCAGTACGACTGCGCGGAGACATAATCTCGGAGGTCAACCAGATTTCTCAACGCGTGGTAGTGTTTCCCGAGCTAGGAATAGTAAGTAAAACACATCAAGCTGGGAGCAGTGTGAATGCGCGTACTTTACTATCCACAATTGCGCGCTCGAGCTGTAGATATTTTGATAGCGATGTCTCGCTGAGGATTTGGTTCTGGACAGGCTCGACATCGTAGAGCGCTGATCCTTGTAGGAAAAGCGCAGCTTGAAGTCGTGCCTGATTGGCCTTGGGATGTAAAGAGGAGCGGGCGAGGTGTAGAAGGTAAGGCGTGGTTGATGACACCGACGGATACGTTGAAACTATAGTTGTAGTAGTATAGCTCATCAGCAAGATATGAAGGCAGAGGAATTAATTCTAAATTCGCTACCGGCACGATCGAATTCCTTCGCGATATCGGGCTCGCGTAGAAATGCAAATAGCCGGTCAAGGCACCGCGTCGCAAGCTCTGTGTGAAGAGCAGGATCCTTGGGGTAATAAAAAGAAGCGTCAGAACCATTGGGCTACCTCGATAATAATAATGGATACCTGATTTTGTTTTTGCAGCACTAAATGCTCAAGAAATGTATCGGCCGACGCTGCATCCGCTGCTTTCAGCTCTTGTAACAGAAGCATGTCATCAAACTTCATCCCTCGCTTGTTGCCATCTCGCGACATGAATAACTAAGGGTAAAGTTCGCAGCATCAGCAACCGAATTACGATCGTAGAGGGAGAGCATACCTTTAGGCCCGCAGGAGGATCCCGCTTAACAAGCCACAGCCCATAGCGCTGTACGAGAGCCTGATTTCGACTTTGGCCGAGCGCAGTGATGATTTGGGGCATGACGTCCCCAAAACTAGGATCTAACCATGTTCCATCTGCAATTCTAAAGGATATATGTAAGTAAAAACAACCACAGCTCAGAAATGTGGACTCACCTCGACCATAGCTCGAGAAGCTTTGTCTCTTCTTTCTGCTTTTCGTATATTTTCGCAAGTGCGCTATACTGCCCATGCTGGATCAATAGCGGCTCAAGCTGAGAAACATCAATATAATCGGAAGAGTCGATTAGCGAAAGTAGCTCCGGCGTATCCTCTGCATCGGCGAGCAATTTCGCAAGAACGGTATCAACGACCTACAAGAAACTTCAGTGGCAGATAGGGGAACGATCTATTATATGAACTATGCTCACTCGATGGCTGCTTGCATCCACAGGTTCTTGCTTGACAAACCGCCAGAAATTCCTCGTCTTGTGAAGGAACTTCCGTAACATGTCTCTTGCGGTAATCAGCAGTACGTTCAGTAACTCCACAGTCGCCGGCGACGTCTCAACATCAAGGTGAGGGTGGTAGTTCCTGACTAGGTTAGCCATAACTGAGCGTCAGTCAGGAACGTGAATCAGTCCTTCTGGTGTCGTAGAGATATAGATAGCGAGGACAACCCCGAGTGATTTCGGGGAGAGTCGGAGGCGATGGGAGCCTTAAAGGAGAGTTGCACTCACTTATTTCATTAATTGTCCCAACCGAACGGGCCTGCTCCTCAACTCCTTTAAAGACTTCGGCGTGGTCTCCTTTACTAATGAGGGAATCGCACAGATCCGGGAATAATCGAATGAGGAGGCGAGGATCTGTCTCGCTTTTGAAGAAATGATTGCCGGCATCCTCGAACAACGTTTGAGAAAGGTAATAATATCCCAATCGTTCGTGCACGTATCGAATCTCAGACATCTAAACAATACAATATGCTGAGCGACTGAGCAACTTCAGAGTAGTTGTATATGTGATTATACCTGATCCAAGTCTTCAGCTGATACTTTCTTCCGAGAATGATCAACAAGATCCACAATCTCCCCTATTCGGTGACTTTCAAACAGGAATTCTGACTGCGATATGAGCGTCGAGGGAAGTAGCGACTGTAGTCCGCTTGAGCCTATAACGCACATCCGCGAACGGACATACGAAGAGCTGGGATGATGTTGCTCGTATGGGGTCTTTGGCGGTGTCGGGGGAGGCGTTAGCCCAGAACCCGAGGCAGGCTCCCCGTTCGGGGCAGGTGTTGAAGTTTCATTACGTCCGTTCTCAAGATGGTCGCTCGGAGGGAGAGCAGGGGCGCCGAATAGAGGGATCATGACTAGCCGCAGTGACTCCTGGCGCTGCGCAGATGGGCAGAAATACCCTCCTACGCTAGAGGAGAGGCCTCGAAGATTGAGAGCGGCCGAACAGGAGATAGTCTGAACAGTGGAAAGCGTCAAGATGCTGCATATCTCAATGGTGTTGCTGGGTAGCAACACTGCTACATAAGGATAATCTGCGCCTGCATCAATGATAACGAAAATTAGCAACGAGTAGGGCAGATGCAAGAATAGTAGCGAGGACTTTACATAATGCGAGAGGCCACTCGGGCCACTCTAGCGTCCCTCGAATAGGGTCTCCGTTTTCGTTCAAAAAGAGACCCATTGTAGCATTTCCAAGCCATGATAACAAAATGAGCTCGTTCTCAGAGATCGAGCATATCAATGGTTTGAGGTTTGCTGAAAAGGGATCGTCTCCTGCCTGCGATATGGGTATGATAGGAAATAGTTGGGATTCTTCTGGGTCGATCATACTGTATGTCTCCGAATCAGCCACGCAAATTTGTCGCCCTATTCGCCTTGCAATTTGGTGGGCCGAGTTGGGTGGAAGAGGGACATCCTAGTGGATATGGTCAATATTGTGGACATGTTGGGGGCGCGGTGCTCTAAGTCCGACGAGAAAGCTACCTTGAGCATACGCAGTTGCTCTTTCAAGCGATAGACCGTGATTCCCTTTCTTCGAAACACGTAAATATTCACTGGCTCTCCAGCTGACTGCTCCAAAGACTCTCTCCAAGCATCTCTAGCGTCGCAGGTGAAGGTAACTACGGCGCGCAATGGTGAGATCTGTGTGGCAGGGATGGGATCAAGCGAAGGGAGGGTATAAAAATAAATTATGTTGCCTAGTCATAGGACGCTCGGGTCAGAGTCGGGAGAGCGATTTGAGAAGATAGAGACACCAATTCACCTGATAATACCAAGGCTTTAGATATAGTAGGGAGGAGTACAATTTCGTCAATAGCTTTGTCTCCTGGGAGAGTCTGCCGTGAAATTAGTTGATGCGAGTCTTCCTTGATTGAACATGAATTAGGCGATCACAAGTGCCAGAATTATGTGTCATACCGTGGTAGAGCCATCTTGTAGTGTATGCCGTGTAAGTGTACCGTTTGAATACCCTATGTACAGGTCGCGACCTTAACCAGAGAAAAGTGAGCTAGAGCGCTTAACGGCGCATGCAGTTGACGAACCAAGGCCCTGTGCGCATCGCACTTCAAGTGACTGCCCAGAGCTTTTGCTGGCATCTCTTCCCAAAGAGGTCGCATTCGACACACGTGAGAAGAGAGTCCTCGAGACGAGGGCTGCATTGCCTACGGAAAGATTGTGGAGGGTGCCAACGGTAAGGGCCAATGGCTGGTCGGTTGGTCGCCTCGCCTCACCGAGATTTCGTTCCAGTGGTTCATTCAGATTATTTATCAGAGGCTCTAGTTGGAAGGGAGGAAGATCTGTCGGATTGGATGAAGCAGAGCTTGACATTTCGCGGACGAGGAATTGCCAGACAGTGGCACTGGCAGAAGCGCAGACTTGCTGAGCTAGTTAGTCGGGGTTTGTATCGGAGCTTAAAGAGCCTCATCTTATCTTATCGTAGTGCTGGTAGCTTGTCGTATGGCATGTAAGTATCCGTCTTTGAAGTGGTCAAAGTTCCCTTTGGATTCCATTCAACTATGCGCAACGGAATCGGAGCCTTCATGACTCTTTGGTGTCCCAAGCGCCGATTTACGCGATGATGAGTGACTAATCAGTTTCCGCCCAAAGAGTAACATGTGGTAAGTATACATGAGAGTCATCTCCGAATCGCGTGCAGCGCGTGTATGGGAACCAACCCTCCTACCAATAGACAGAACAGCCGATAGAATGCATCCACCTCTCTTGCATAAAGTAAGGACCGGCAATGAACGGAATGAAACGCCACCATGGATCAGGAGCATCATCGTTTTCTGCCGCGAATTGTGTGCTCATGTATTCAAACCACTCGGGATAGAATCCGGCCCACCCCCAGTCTATGATCCAAACCTTTCCATCCACTCCTATGATGATGTTACGCATACTGAGATCGTTATGTGTGAGAACCAGGGGCCTTGAGTCATCAAAAGGCTCGCGGATCCAAGGATTCGAGCGGGCGAGGTCGTTGAAAAAGTAGGAGAGCGACGCATAATCCGGAAAAGGCCCGATGGGCCTCATGCCAAAGTACGCAGGGCCACTGCAGTCCTGTGGTGTTTCGCTAGGTGGGCCCGGAACTGAGGAATACGGGGTGCGTATCTGGCGAAGCTGTCGAACGTATCGATGGAGGGTGAATGCAATACGCAGCCTTGACCAGAAGGACAGGGAGGGCCAGCACTCAGAAAGTTGTTTGCCTTCGATATACTCCATCATAATGAGCACGTCTTCCCACTCCCCTAGTATTTTCCGGCGTATGTGGGGTGTGGGGATCGTCGTCTGAGATCGAACCAGTTCTATGATCAGAGCCTCGGGAGGGTCGACCCATTTGCACACGGTATCACCGCAAAGCCATCGAACTTTGTGATTGCCACATCGATCGAGCGAGGACTCCAATCCTGGCATCGATCGAAAACGCTGCATGATTTCATCGTCACTCCAGTCATCGCACTCGGAGGGCTATCATAATTTATGAGTTTTAGCAAAAGGCTTAAATCAGAGTGGATAGAGAAGTTGCCTACCTTAACTCCCGGTCGCTTGCTGGGAGCAAAAATCCCGAGGAAAATGCTCACAGTGTCGAATATCCACAGTGCCGACAGGCACAAAATCCGCTGGTAGGTGCGTTTCCCTGGGTATATCCTGGAGTAAAATCACCTAAAAACGCATACATAAACAAGCAGAACGAAGGACTCTACCGCCTCTGTTCTCCCATTTCCCCTTGACAAGTACTACTGGTGGTGGATTGGCGGTGAGCTCGGCCCAAGTCTCACATTTTTCCAATTTGGGATGCAAACGGAGGCAAATACCTTTATGTCCGAAATATTGGTGCATAAATCCTACGTTTGATTATGTAATCTTTTCAGGCTTGAAAGAGAATGAGGAGCCAGCAAATGCTGACATTTCCGGCGGCCAGAGCAAAAGTACCAGTAACTTGTATCAAAGCTTGGAAGATGGCAACATTGAGAATGCAACCCCATGCCGTCCCCCTTAGTGGCCGAGGGCCCACTGGCAGAGACCTGCTATGCGCTTGCCTCAGCAGGAGCTTGTGTTGACTGATGGAAATTCATGTGCTCGAATCCTGATAAACACAGTACGGTGGTAGTACCGCTGTTTGACAATATTTCCAGCACTGCACAGAGAGGCCGATGGCTCCTTGATTATCACCACCATCTTGTGAAGTAGACTGTGTATGGCATGTGCTACCAATCATTGTCATCTCTGGTCCCTCTGACCAAATTAGTATGCTTTGAAGCTAGAAAATTAAGCTGACAGATTGGCTAGCAATAGACAGAGTACCCGATAGAATGTAGCCACCCTTCTTGCGCAAAATAGGGATCAGCAATGAGGGGAATAAACCACCACCATGATTCAGGTGCCTTATTGTTGTCTGCCGCAAATTTCAGCCCGGTGTATTCGAACCATTTGGGAAAAAATCCGGCCCACTCCCAGTCTATGAGCCAAACCTTTCCATCCATCCTGATGATAACGTTGCACATGCTGAGATCGTGGTGTGTGAGGATGAGAGGGCTTGAATCATCAAAAGGCTCGCTGACCGCGGGATCTGTGTGGCTGGCGAGGTCATTGAAGAAGTGGGAAAGTGAGGCGTAATTGGGAAAGGGCCCGGCAGGCCTTGAACCGATGTAAGGGGGGCTGCACCAGTATTTCTGCGGAATCTTGCCGGGCGGGCCTGGAATCGAAGAGTATGGGGTGCGTATCTGGCAGAGTTGGTGGATGTATTGGTGGAGGGTGAACGCAATATGCAACCTCAACCAGAAGGACAGAGTGGACCAGCATCCAGAAAGTTGTCTTCCTTCAATGTACTCCATTGCAATGAGCACGTGATCCTCCTCTTTGACTTTGATCTTCCAGTGTATGTGGGGTGTTGGGATCGTTGTACAAGATTGAACTAGCTCCATAACTAGCGCTTCAGGAGGGTCGACCCATTTGCTCATGGTATCATCGCAAATCCACTTCAGACTATGTTGGCCAACTTGATTAAGCAAGGACTCCAACCCGGGCATTGATCAAAGACGCTGCACGACTTCATCGTCACTCCAATCATCACACTTGGAGGGCTACAGAGATTCAGCAATATGCTCAATAGAAAGTGGACAGTGAGGCTAGCTACCTTGACTTCCAGTCGCCTGCGAGGGGCAAAGATTTCGAGAACGATGTTCACAATGTTGAATATTCGCAGTGCCAACAAGCAAAAAAATTGCAGGCAGGTGCAATTTCCTGGGTATGGCCTAGAATAAAATCCCCTAAATATGCTCAAGTACAAGCAGGTGAAATGGATGAGCTTACTTCCAGTATTTGTACTTCTCTACTCCCATTGATGTATGATGGGGTGGTCGGGGGACAAGAATAAGAGGTCTCACATATTCATGATGCAAAAGTACTCGGTGGTAAAAACACACGGAGATTGAGGTGGAGATTGTGTTGAATGAGTAATGATTAATGATTTACTATCTGGATGTGGAAGCCCCGTTCCCATCTCTTACCTACCTCAGCTCGGATCACGAGCAGCTACACACAGCCAAAAAAATGAAACACACAAGCTGATAGCTTCACTATTAAGTGATTAGGTAGTAGAATGCAGAACACCCAACCTGATCCATCCGTCCCTCCTGCGTAAAGTAGGGATGAGCGATGAGCGGAATGTGTTACCTCCACGATACAGGCACTTGGTTGTTTTCTGCCGTGAGCGCGGTACCCATGCACTCAAACCACTCGGAATAAAGCCCACCCCACCCCCAGTCTACGAGCCAGACCTTTCCATCCATCCCAATGACGGCGTTGCACGTGCTGAGATCATTGTGTGTGAGGATGAGGGGCCTTGAGTCGTCAAAAGGCTTGTTGACTGGTTTATCCATGTGACTGGAGAGATCATTGAAGAAATGGGAAAGTGACGTGTAATCTGGAAAGGGCCCAATGGGCCTCATGCCAAAGTAAGCGGGGCCATTGCAGTCCTGTGGGGTTTCAATAGGTGAACCCGGAACTGAGGAGTACAGGGTCCGTGTCTGGCAGAGCTGGCAGATGTATTGGTGGAAGTAGTGTTGCATTCGGTTCGGTTCGGTCCGGTTCGGTTCCGAAACCAGTTTGATAATTTTTGACAACCAGTTTTCGGTTCGGTTCGAAAACAGTTCGGTTTGAGACCGGTTTCAAAACCGGTTTGAACCGGTTTAATTCGGTTTTCACCGAGCTGGCTTGAATCAGTTGCAGGTAGGTCTGAGCCGGCTTAAACCGGCGCAAATTCAGCCCAGAAGCAGAGATACAAATGAAAACCGCCTGTGAAATGGAAATTACATGGATGAAAACGCGAATGGCGCGATGAAACGAGGGCCAAATCGGGCGAGGGGGTGCTCAGTCGAAAGCGATAGCATAAGGCTAGCTTATTGCTCTAGGAAGTGCGGGGAACGGAGAAAAACTCATCGAGATACAACGGGAATGCAGTGGAGATTGAATGCTGGATGGGAAGGGTGACTGAAAAACGTGTGTACGGCAACGGAAACGCGATCAAACGGGGCGATGAGGTGCACAATCGAGAGATAGGGTATGGGGATGCTAGATTGCCCTAGGAACGACGACGATCCTGCAAGAACTGGGGAAGATATTGAGTGGGGGAGGTATGGGTGAATGTGAGAGTAGTAGGTGGATCGCGCATGCATAAATGAAAGAACAAACCATGTGATCTCGGATCGTGGGTGCTCGTTGGAAAGCCCTCAACCGGCTCTCCAAGATGAGCACCCTACGAGGGAAAACAACGCGATGAGTGACGAATGAGGCCGAGGTCCATCCAGTGTCTTCAACACACAAAAAGCGAGCTCTGACTCCACCATTACAGCACAGAAATGGGTCGGTAGGGGCTCAATCGAAAGGCTGAGAATAGAAGAGAATAATACACGTGAAACGATGGCAATCAGACGCGATACGAGTGAGGAATGGAACGATAAAAAACGCGAAAAACTTACACAGCATGAAACCGCTGATATCTCTAGATCTACTGGGCCAATCCTGATGAGTGGGGGCTTGATTGAAAGCACTTGAAGGCAAGGTGCCAGCGCAGGTAAAATGATGATGAATAGACGAGTGCTGGATGTGTAGGAGTGCGCATTGTCACTGCGCGCGCTTGCAGTGTTGCTTACGTAATCTTTTTATTTTGCGATTACGACGGTGGTGATGAAGTGGCAAGAAGTTTTTTTGCATCCGGGTCACTCCATGGCACTTAAGCAGCGGATCGATTTGAACCGGTTCGGTTCGGTTCAGTAACCGGTTACGTTTTTTGACAAAGGCGGTTTGTGGTTCGGTTCGAAAAACCGAACCGAACCGGAACCAATGCCTTGGTTTGGTTTTCAGACTGGTTTGAACCGAACCGAATGCAACACTAGGTGGAAGGTGAATGCAATACACAGCCTTGGCCAGAAGGACAGAGAGGGCCAGCACTCAAAGAGCTGCTTTCTTTCGATATACTTCAACATATATAATGAGCAGGTCCTCCGTGTTTTACAGGTGTGAGGATTGTTGTGTGAGATCAGACCAGTTCCATAACCAGAGCTTCGGAAGGGTTGACTCACCTGCGCACAGTGTTGCCACTAAGCCACTGAACTTTGCAGTAGTCACCTAGAACGCGTGAGGACTCCAGTCCTGGCATCAACCAAAGGCGCTGTGTAATTTCATCATTACTCCAGTCATCACACTTGGAGGGCTATGCATATGAAAATAATTCAAAACGCACAGGAATAGGAAAGCTAGATGAACGGCTTTACGGTGACCGGTGAGTGCTTGTAGTTTCGAGTACCCGCCTCCATTTCGCAAGTGTGGCAGTGTGGGTGGCCACCGGAAGTCTGGCATTAATATTGATTTTATAGCCCAAACGGATGCAAACTTAGAGGTACTTATGTCCTTATGTCCGGAGCTGCCTTCATCTTGACTCTTTCCTGCCCATACTTGCGAGGGCTTTCGTATTCCACGGCGTCGCGCCTCAAATGTCTTCTCGTCGAAAAACCTTCGCCAGCTCCGCGCGTGGTGAAGCCTCCGATGATGCTGCTCCGACGCCAGTGCCGCTGTGGTCGCAGGAACCCATATGGGCACGAGGTGCACATCTTGAAACTCCATCTGTTATATATACATATCTCAGTATATTCGCCATGTCTACAGATCTAGTGGAGGAGCCAGTAGTGTCCATAAATGGCGATGCTGCAGTAGAGCGCGCTTGTGAGGTGCGCTCGGACGTTAACATTATCGTTGTTCAAAGCCATCAAGCTGGACCTAGTAGACTCTGCTATCGAACGAAGCATCCTGTCTCGTAGTATATTCAATCGATGGATCTGACTCGTCCAAGTCTTATGATGGCCTGTTTGACGTGCGTATATCCGTCTTGCGTTGGCGTTCTGTTCCAGATCTATCCCCTACCCGATCCTTCAGTACGCAGACGTAAACGCATATTTAAACCTTGCCATCAATGCCAATTCCCTCTCCCCCGAGGACCTTGAGAGGCAGCAGGTTGAGATGATTATAAATAACGCCAAGGACGGCGGCGATGTGCCTGTCCGGCTGGCTTGTGGTACAATCCACTATCTCCTGGCTCCGGACTAATGCGCTTTCTTACGGGTGATACTACCTAGATCTCTCTGAGAAGAATCCCATGGTAGTCCAAACCCAGAATTCTACTCATCTATCTCTGCTCCGCGAATTTTCTCAAGGAAAGCACAGGTACGTTACATATCACACAGTCATGGTTCCCGCATGGTCATAGATACATTCTACACCTAGAGTCGCAATAAAGAACAATGCGGGGGAGATAGAGGGGATAGTTTCTGACCGGCGACTCGTTCAATGGCTTATGACGCACGTATGTCTCCTTTCGCCGCTGTCTCCTGGGACCTCCTCCACATTCTGCCCTCCCCGTAGGCCCCATCGCATCCTGTCTTATCTGCAACACTGCAGCTCCCTATCAGCGAGCTGAATATTGGAAGTCGCATGGTCATCTCTGCCCCCGCGGATAGTACCATCCGAGATGCCATGGCCATGATGAGTGCTGAAGGCGTGTCTAGCATCGCCGTCGTCGATCATAATGGAAATCTACTTTCCGCAGTCTCCGTTACTGACATCGGGAAGCTCATTGTCCCTAGCCAGAGCAAGAGTGTTCTGAATACCACGTTGCTGCAGTTTATATCGAAGATCAAGGTATGTTCATTGACCCATCACTAGCGATTCTCCGCTCAGCTGGGTTGTTGCAGGAACCCGAGGGGCTGACCGACGGAGCCGAGAGGTACCCAGGTAGGCAGTGCCCTCTTGGGCGTATTTTATCCACGGTCTGAACCCGCGTTGGCCTTAGCCTTCAGCGTCGTCCCCAGCAGCACCCTCGGCTATACAATGCAAAAAATCCTTGCCAGTTGGTCCTGTTTTTCTCACTCAAATGGATACCCCTGCGCTGCTTACTGTGGCAAACATAGTTAATGCTCATCGAGTTTTCATAACCGACGATCCAAACCTCCCCGCTTCGCCTGGTGGTGCACCGGGAAATCTCCGAGGCGTGGTATCGCTCGTCGATAGTGAGTGTCTTTTCATAACTATGCATAATAGCCGACAGTATAACGACCTACGCACGAACAAGTTCTATCTGTGTTTGCCCGCCTGGCGGGCATACCGAATGTAGACCCGGGACAAATGCGACTCCGGCGCGCCAGCTCATCGTCCTCGTCCAGATCATCGCGCCACAAGCCCAGTGGTAGCGTTGGCTAGATACTTCACCACACGGATATTCTTTTTCCTGTCTCACAATCTCTGTTGTTAGATGTAGTACCTGGAATACAATCGCATTCTTACCATGGTCAGAACCGATACCTCCCCGCCTAATCTCAGCGGCAAGTATACTGTAGTGAACGTTACGAAGTTTTAAACATATAGCTGCTAAATACACGAGACCAAAGATGAAGGAAAGTGTGCCGCACAGGCAGTAAGTTCCATGCGTAAAGACATAAACGAGTGCATCATGATAAACAGTAAAGGAACGGAAAACTACAACACGGTAGAAAAGAATTACATACAGCGATGGATAGATACAGGTAAGGGATATCATAGCTTGAAGCCTCCCAGCTAGTCACTAGGTCTGGATCGAATGAAAGTCAGTATTGGCAAGAATGTAAAGCAAATAGTGGGTGCGCACCATTGATGATGGCGTGACGGTCCCGCCATTCAGTTGCATAATCATAAGTTGATAAGTAGCAGTCGACGAACGCCTCAGTAGGTTACCCGCAGCTCCCTCTTACTCTGCGCGCGCGTTAGCTTTGATCTTGTGCCCGGCCGCGTCTCCGCAGCCCTCATCTTCCCCTTCCCCGTATCCCACCCCAGCACGCTCTCCCGTGACATGTCCGTATGCGGTTCCCCGATGTCGAGGCCCAAAGCGCCGGTATTCCGCCACCTGCTGACTTTCTCCATCCCCATCAGCATCGCCTCCAAGTCGTCCTCTAGCGACCGACCGACGCCCTCCGCCGAATCGGGGGGCGTTGGCAGGCTCTTTTCTTGGCCCACGACGGCGCTTGGCCGACTCCCCCATGCTCGCGCTGTTGCTATCATTTCCGGTGTCAAATGGTCGTTTTGGTGGGTTTGATATGATGGTCGAGGTGCGGCGGATGGTGTCGACAAAGTCCGCCGCCTCTGCGGCTTCGGTCTGTCGCCCTCCATCATCCGCCTCCAGTCTTCTTCCCTTTCCCGCTCTCGATCCTTCTCTCGCTGCGCTGCTATTTCCCTCTCCCTCGCCCTCTCCAGCGCCCTCTCTTTCTCCCTCTGCCGCTCCAGCTCTCGCTCCCGTTCCATCTCCATCTCTTTTTCTCGCTGCTTCTCCCTCTCCCTCTCCCGCTCACGTTCTCGCTCCCGCTCCGCTTCGGCTCGGAGCTCTGCCTCCCTGCGCCGCCGCATCTCCTCAAATCGATCCTCCTCGCTCTCCATCACAGCGGCCGGCATCCCAAACGGCCTCGTCGTACCAGCCGAAGTAGCAGGCCGTGCTCTCTGCCCGCGCACCGACGCATACGCACGGTGCCGCTCTTTCAGCCGGGCCGGTGGCTCCTCCTTGGGCGGTACCGGGGGCGCATGAAGGGGTGCCGGAATTGGTCTCAATGGCTCTGGTGCTATGAGGATGTCGCGCACGGTGCGCAACCACGCTCGTCCCGTCACACCAAAGCTGTCCCCGCCAGCTCCGAATCCCGACCCCAAAGAAGTCGCGCTCCCCACTGTGTGCGAGAGCATCCGGAGGTGGGAATTGGAGCTCCTATCCTGGGGAAGCGCGTTGAAGTCCAAGGCGCCCGCCAAGAGCACTTCCACGCCGAACCACACTCGCTGCTTTATCCATACCGCCTCTACCAGGGCCATTCGATCGAGGACAAATGGGCGGATTTCACCCTCGTTGGCCCCGCCGATCCCTACACCGTTGAGCGACGAGGAGAGGAGGAACGCCTCGATCGCTCGCGCGAGGTGCGAGACGTCGACGATCTCAGATGTAGGCGTTGCTGGTGGGGTGTCCACATGAGACCCGTCTTTCGGTCTTAGCGAGTCTGGGAGGACGTGGATCAAGTGGGAGTTCGAGGATGAGGATGAGGAATGTCCGAAAGTGGGTAGGGGCTGTCTCTGTTCGACTTTGGCCGTAGGCCGAACTTCCGGTGCGCGTTGATTTGACCCCGACGATCGAAAAGGTTTTGTGAAGATGCTCGCCATGCGTTTGAGCGGGCGGGCCGTGGATTGGTCTACTTTCGACGCATTATTGGATGGAAAGATGGGTGTGGGTTGTGGGATGAAGCCAAAGAAGGGCTGCGATGCAGTGGTTACAAGCGCTACTTGCTTGAAGATATCCCTCGGAGGTGTTTGTTGTGGGATGAAATGCAGGATGGCATCGAATACTCGCTCGGGAGGTGGAGGTAGACCGAGCGGCTGGTTCTGCTTTCGAGAGAAACCAAATCTAGTGGATGGCATTCTGCGCAATGAATCAGGATTCATGGGGCTTGATCCATGCTGGGTCGAGGGACGCTGTCCGCCACGCCAAGCTCGCGCAATTTTCGCAGCCGTCTCAAAGACTTCTGAGAGGCGAGGTGGCCCGTTGTCTGAGAAACTAGCCGTAGGGATAATGCGGACCTCAGGTTTGTCGGACGGCATTACTAGATTGACAGAAGCAGGATACTGGTGTTAAGGTGGGTTTAAGCATCACCCCATCGCTTTAGAAACCGTTGCAAAAGCTCACAGTGGCTAAGATGATGAGAGAGGAGTAAAAGAACGGTGACGTGAGCAAAGGCTCGAGCGAGGAGGAGTGAGGCTCTACGAGGTGATTCAAGCACATGGTCAGGAAAATGCCATTGATACTAAAACCATGCATGCGAACCTCCGATAACCAATATAACTTGGCATAAGCTATCACGTTTCCGATCTGGCAGTGAGTTAAGCTGAAGGGTCCAGGGCTGGCGATAGTTTTGCGTAAAAGCGGTCGCGCTCGAAGTGTGAGAGTGATCATTTGATGTCGATGGCGTCGGCGGAAGGGAGTTGATTATCGGAGCAGGTGGGGGTTGAGCGACACCGCGCTTTTGCACTCTGAGAGGCTGTATCATAGCCATCATGGGCGAGCCAAGATGAGAAGAGGGTAGTTTACTTCAAGAGCTGAACTATTCGTGAGCCAGCGACCTGATGAATGTTGAGACCAATGGCAGCCGACGACACAACAGCAAGCCTGGAGATCAACGGTATCCACGTTATGCGAGGCGCTGATGGAGACAAGTCACTAGCACGGACTGCTCCAGTAGGAAGGGACTCGGCACCGTATCGTCAAGGCGTTTCTTCTCACACGGCGCACCTCGGGTGGGGACTCGCTCCATGAGTTCGCGATGCTTTACCGACAAAACCTCCTTCCATCAACCTAGATGCTGCTTCCCGGCGCATCTCCTTGCAGCTCCGGTTCCTTCTGTTCTTGGGAGCCGAGCCGAAACTTCTCCAGAGGTGTAATCGTGGATTACACGTTTCCAGGGGATCAAAAGAGACAAGCAAAAGGTCAAAAATCCCCCTAAGTCTCCAATGATCGCCCGTCCTCAACAGTTGCGTCTTGTGATATTGGATCTCCAGGTAACCCCCGGCAGTACTATCGTTGTAGCATGTGCATTACTGGGACATTGAGGCAGTGAGACGGGCCGGGGTGCTGAGCGAGTTGCGTTGAGTCAAGAGGATGGAAGTCTTCGCAGGGTTCTCCAAGGGTTTCCAAGACTTCGTCCGCTTGTGTTCCGTCCGTCATCTCCTTGGTTTCTGCAGCGACAGCGTCATGCCCTTCGACTTGAACGCATCGCCAGCCGGCTGGGTTGTGGGTACGTGCGCAGCGGGGTGCTCCAGCATCCAGCGCATGAGGATATCTGCGAGCGCACTGTAGCTTGAGCAGGCGACAGTCGAATCCCACTCGAGCCCGAGTTCTCCCACGGCGCTCAGGAACATGCTGACCGGAGAAACACAAAAATATCCACTTGGCGACTTCCAATTCGCATATAACATCGGCTAATCGACATCAATGCGCTCTGTAACCTTCCGAATCTGTGATCCGCCGGGGCTCATAACTGCGATCCGATAAAACACTCTCCTACCTACGGTTTCTTGGAAGCGGCACCAGCCGTTATGCCAGCGCTGAATAGTGCTCAGGCACCTCGCACGGAATCATGCTCATCGAAACTGGCTATATTCAGATTCGGACGGCTGATAGTACTAGGAACGTTGGCCGCAAACCGCATGCGTTTTTACACCTCATGACTGACGCATTGGCGCGGCCACCACCCTCTGTACCCGCGACCGATCGAGTATTGTGTTGTTCTTTCCTCGCACGAAGCCTTTGTGCTACATGTGCTGACGAATGACAATATCACTGAGATTGGGATATCTGCCCTTCGATGAAGTACGAACCCTGAGTCAACTCAAGCCGAGCGCGATCGTGTCGCGTGCAACCGCATTGCTGTCCGAACAAGTACGACGAGTTCGCCTCGCCTCAAAACCAAACAAGGGAGCAATTGTCCAGGAACTACTAGGAATTCGCTGGGAAGCGCTTGAGGGTTAAACGGAACCGGTCACCCTCGTAAGAAAGGCTGAAGAGGGGGGACTTTACTAGCTTCGTAGATGAGTCCCATATACCCAAAGCCGCCAGAGTCATTAGTCTCCCTTAAGCAGACCAATATGTCGTCCTGAAGGTCCTTGCAAGAACAAGGACCTTCAGGATGACGTATTGGTCTGCTTACAGGAGACTACAGAGTCATACACTATGGACTATCAGGGTTGGATGATGTTGTGGAGCAAGACATTCTGCTTGTGCACTGTCAACAGTAAGTGCAAACCCAGCAATGATAAGAGGCCATCAATATGATTTGGTGCTTGAATTAAGTCACACAGGCATTGGGAAAAATGGAAATTCCAAATTTAAGTTAACTTCCTTATATTTGCTCAAAGCCTTCCAAGTCACAGGAAACCAGCCCGATGCATTGGGCTGGCTAAATTTACTGGGCCAAGACATGCTCAATTGGCATTGGGCTAAATCTACAATTTCAAAAACTGGCAAATTTATGGAAATTGGACATACAGGCTGCAACAAGTTATAGGAGTGAAAGAGAGAGGTGAATGCATATTTTGATAGCAAGTAGCAAACACATCACTGTCAATAAAGGGATTAGCACAGAAAGAAGAAGCATTATTAAGATATGAGGAGAGGACCCTGGAAAGCCTTGGGAGAGGGTATTTGCAAGAGTGTCTGAATTTAGGGCAAAAAAAAATCCCAATATTATGTGCTTAGGGCTTGAAAAGATTTAGTATTCATATTCCCAGAATGAATATATTCAGGCTTATTCATAATCCTGGAGTACTCCTGCTCCGGAGTCAAGAATATATTTGCAGTTTGTGAATTCTGGCTATGTGCCGCAGACTGGGAGCAAAATTTTTACAAGTGGACAAAAACTGGTGTATCTCGAGCATGGGTGGTAATTGCAAGGAATAGGAGATGAATAGGACTGCCCACCCACCCACAGATTGAAGTAGATATATTGTACAAATGAGAAAATCAGTGCAATCTGTGCAATCTGTGCCTAATCAAAAATCTCCCACTCTTCATCAAGATGTCAGGACTTCATCCTGAACATCTCCGCATTCCGTAGAATGACTCCGGACTCATTCCGTTTCCTTTCCATCTCCGCCTATGCGGAACTCATAGGATTACATGTACTCACTTAGGACTTCTTCCCTCTTCACCGGATTGATCCCCGAGGCTCTCCTCGTGGTTCCCTTCCTTTTCCGTACCTTCCATTTAGTCTCCGTGTATATATACATTGCGCGTGAGGACTCCATTTCCCATCCCCCTCTCCCGTTCCCTCATCATCCCCAGAGATTCAGACACCCCGCTGATGGGGACACTGGCTCTGTCGCTGTTGACAATGTGAAACTTTCCGGATAAACTTCCACATCTGCCCACCGCTGCTTCCATCCCCCTCTCACCGTCGCTATGACCCGAAAACGCCCTAGAGTCTCTACCGGCTCCAACCTCGACGCCCCCATGGACGTCATTCCTGAGACAGCGCCTACGTCGCCTGCCTCCACCACCCCCTCATCATACCGTCAACGCTGGGTACCCCCGCAGAACGTTATCACCAACCCCCAAACTCGCGCGGGAGGCCTCTTGGCCACCTCTCTCGAGTTCATCAAAGGGGCCTTCCAGGCCGCCGTCGAGTTCTCAACCAAGGATGAGTACTCAGATCCTCACGTCACCATGCGCAACCTTTTCCTAGGTGTGCTCCACGTTGTCGACCCCGATCAGTTGTCAACGATCATCGCCAATGAGCCCGACTTCCTCGAGCTCATCCAGTCATCGGGAATTCCACCCCCCCTGCGCCCGCCGCCGTACCCGGCCCCAGCAAGGGCAAGGAGCGCGAGGCCCCCCCAGCCTCACCCGCCCCCACCCCCAAAGCCCTTCCCCCGAAGGCCAAACCCACCTCGGCCGCTAAGCCGAAGCCCAAAACCTTTGCTGCGGCTGCCAAGGCTGCCCCAGCTTCCACGGCGGTCAATCCGCCGAAATTCAACCCGTCGCCTAAAGTCGCATCCCCCATGCGTGCCAAACGCGGTGGCATCTCCTCTGCGGCCTTCAAACCTGCCACCCCCATCGCTCCAGACGCCCAGGCCTCTGGCTACGCCACCATCCAGCACGTTAACCGCCTGCTGGCTCCATTCCACTTCCAGCTGAAGGGCCTCGTGTGGTCCCCTTTCGGCAACCTTGTTGCTACTCCGAACTCCCCTCAGTTCGTCGAGAAGTCCAAGGAAGTCCTCCCGGGGATCTTCCTTGACATGTTCAAGGTGGCATTCGCCCCCCTCTCCTTTGATGACCGCTCCAACGTGGTTGTCTACAACCTCCCCCTTGGCTCAGCTGACCGCTGGACCGACCCCACGGCTATGGCCTCGTTGCTCATGGCCCAAAACGACATCGCGGAGCCCATCCCCATTGAGTCAGCCCGCTGGCTGGCGAACCCCGCACGTCACAAGGGAGCCACGGCCTCCCTTTGCCTCCCTCTGCCCCCCCAACTGCGGGCGGCCATCCTCAAGTCCGGCACCCTCTTCCTTGAGGGACGGTCTCATCCTGTGCGGTCCTTCACCGCGCCCAAAACCCTCCCGAACCAGTGCCGCAAGTGCTGGAAGCTCAGGCACTCGGAAGCCTGGTGTCGCAAGGCCGCCCCCGTCTGTGGGGTCTGCTGCACCGGCCATCCCACCTCCCATCACCAGGCCGTTGCCCCCAACGCACCTCACCTCTGCGCCCTTTGCAAGGGTGCTCACCCCTCCTGGACTCGCTGGTGCGTTGACCGGCACATCCAGCTCGCGGCGCAGCCGCCACTCAAGAAACCTACGCCGGCGAAGAAGCGCGCGGGTAAGGTTCCCCCCAACCCCCCCTTCTTGATCGATCCTTTTCGTTTAAGTAAATACATGTTTCCTTGCTTTTCCCCCACGTGGGGTTTTTCATGCATAACCACAGTTACCGCGCAGCCCATTGGGTCGCTTTATTTATTGGACTCTTACTAACCCTTCCTCGGTTCGCTCTGGGGCAAGATGGACGGACTTGGTCACTAGTTACCTATGTCGAGGCGCTCACGCTCAATGTGTACTTCTGTAATTAGTGTTATGACTGTTTGCAATAGTACCACCTTTACACCGTCAAAAAAAAAAAGAAGGACTCCATTTCCTCATCCGCCCCTCCCCCTCCTCTTTCCTCCCCCCATCGCTCTCCCCTCCTTAGCGGTCTCCCCCTGAGCGCCC